>BQNB010064343.1:0-35344 GCA_026074375.1 Tanacetum coccineum
TCTACCACCGACCGGGTACACTGCCCGTTAAAGTGTTGTTTTTGGTTAAGTCGGCAAAATATAAATTTAAAACTTGAATAAAAAAAAAAATACACCACACAACGACACATCAAGTTTTTGACGCCGCTGCCGGGGAGTGAAAATTAATCTTGATTTTTATTTTATATTTTGGTTATTAGATTAGATCTAACCCTTAGGATTAGTGTAGTTTAGGATAGTTTATAATCTTGTTTGTTTATTGTGTTTTTGTTATACGACGTATTCAGTTCACTGCATACGACGTATTGGTTATTTAACAATTTTTCAAGTAAGTTTATTTTAGGATGGACGATCCAAACATTACTATGAAATAATACATAAGGTTCGAGGAAGAAAAAGCTCGAAAACATAAGAAAGTGTTTAACTGGGAAACTGCTAAGTATGGTAGAATTTGGTACGATGAAGACGTTCACGACCTCAGATCCATTGAAAACGAATTCCTAGCTATAGCCTTCAATGATAGTTTGAAATCAGGTGAAACACTATCTTGTGAACCCACGGTAAGTTCTCTTAACGATGAAATTGAATTTAAAATTTCATTTGACGATTCCGACGATGAAAATTACACGGTAATTTTTAACAAAAACGCGTTTTCTTATAAAATAATTTCTGTCAATAATTTGAAAGGAAAATGATAATGAAAAAGTCAATATGCCTTCGTTCCTACCACCCGAGCCTACGGTCAATTGTTTTGATGATTTAGACTTCTTTAAAGATTTTGAGAATGAATTTCCAGCCATTGTTTACAATAATGCCCAAACGTCTAAATCAAATTTATTAACTGAACTGATTTTAAGCCCTCAACATGTCGATGAATTTAATTTGAAAGATGAAACATCATTGTCCGAATGTGATGAAGAGGAACAAAACGTTTTAAACTTTAATGATCTATTTCCATTTAATGTAATTTATCCTAATGATTCAAAATCGGATAAGGATAATGATGATAATAAAGTCGATATTAAACAGCCTTCGAGGGGTAATGTAATAAATTTCGATGTTGGTGCCTATGCACATAGGTCAAATAAGTTTTTGGAAACAAGTCATGATACATCTAATAAATTTTTCAAAATTGAAATTTTTATCAAGGAATTAAATTTTAATATCATGACTTGTAATTATATTATCAACGGGATGCTATTAAATCTTATTAAGAATTTATATGTGCCATTTGGCATCCTGTTCAACCCAAATTGTTTTATAAGAATGGGATTAAATTGGGGTAAGTCTAACTTAAAGACTTTTCTGTAAACAAAAGTGCTTGCCGGGAGACAACCCGGAATGTATTTTCAATTTTTATCGAGTCTGTCTTCCCAGATTTTCTATACGGCGTATCCAAACCCCATGGATACAGCGTATTGACCTTCTGGACGTTATCCAATCTTTATTTTCAGCACAGTCTATATGGCGTATTCGTTAAACGAATACAACATATTCAATACAGGTATCAATACGGCATATCCTGGGGTATGGATACGGCGTACAATTTTAGGTATTTATTTTGAGTCTAACCAAACGAATACACGGAGATAGAATTGCATTTGTTTTCTGAGAATTTACATAGGACCTCGTGAAAGAAAATCAACGAATATTGGTGGAGAATTTACAAATCTGAAGATCTTGAAGTGTTGGAGTCTTGAAACTTCAAGGCGACTGTTCAACACACATTCTTGCTTAATTAAACTCAACATGGAGAATCTACCGAGTAAATATCATGGGAGTTTCTCATTCAAATTCTTTTTAATTCCTGTATTTAATGTTTTATCTATACAACGAGGACGTTGTATAATTCAAGTGGGGATGGAATTATAATGTTTACTTGCCCTAAGTAATCTAGATGCCGGGATAGCTCTCCATATAATAATTCATACATCTTGAATCATAGGATCACAAGTATTGTCCTTCTAAAATCGTGCTAAGGATACGCTTGACCATATTGATCCTTATACGGCGTATCCATTTATGAATACGTCGTATCCACCCTCAGAACAAAATGTTTAAAATTCTATAATCTTTGTACTATTCTCATTGATTTTGCAGGTATGGCACCTCTACCACCTCGTGATCAGAGACACATATGGCTTTGTTATCAGGTAGAGTGTTAGCCTACTTTTTAAGTGAAGCTGAGCGTTCCTTACCGTGAATTGGATAGTCGGGACACTGCGTGTCACACAGGGGGTCATTTTGTAAACTAGTAATAGTTTGTTTTTTCTTTTCGTTATTAAATACCTTCATGGCTCTCCATGAGGGTTAGTGAACATTTGTATTTCTCATCTTTCTTTTTCTTAATCTAATATTTCACAAGTTTTCTCCAACCGCTCTCTACTTTCTCTCACTAGAAAATAAACATGTGTCCATCTTTGCTTTTCTTTCATAAGTCTCTAATGTATATCAAGAAAGATTTTTTGAAAGGGGGGGGGGGGGGGGGGGGGAGGGGGGGGGTATCAAGATGTTCTTTTCGTGGCCCATCTATCAGCTTATTTGAGAGCTTATTGGGTCACAGCTTATGTTTCTTTGTTGGCTGATGTCTAGTCATTTTTGGGTGTATGTCGAGTGTATTTCGTCCTTGTATTGGTCTTATTGGCTGGTCTACTGCTTATTTCGAAGCTTATTGGGTGGTTAAAAACCTTTTTGAAGCTTATTATTTCTGGTGTTTAGATCTACTTATTTTTGAAGATAAGAACAAGGGTGTGTTTATTGGTTTCTGTTACAAGACAACAAAAGAAAGGACACAAGGACGATAGTACGTTTTTGGTTTTTTGTGAAGGACATCGGATTAGCAGTTCTTTCATCAACCGAATTCACAGTTAACCGAACTCGCAGTCTCCAAGGTTAACTGAACTCGCAGTTTTGCAAGTTAACCGAACTCGTAGTTTTGCAAGTTAACCGAACTCGCAGTTTTGCAAGTTTACCGAACTCGCAGTTTCCCCAAACAACCGAACTCGCAGTTTCCCCAAACAACCATTCTGGCCAAACAGAGTCAACTCGGTATTTACCGAGTTGACTCGGGTCAACTCAACTGAGTCGTGCCAAATGAAAAAGAACAAAAGACAGAACAGACTCGAATCAATAACCACAACATCAACTGCCTCAATCACCAATTACAAACATCATTCAATCAACAACAAATCTAACATCATAACTAATCCTATCTCCATATCCATCCTATCTCATGACTCAAAACGAAATGGAAATAAAAAGAACATACAATCTCAGATTATATCTTTCGTGACAAACTAAGTCGTCCAGATCGTTCTATGATCAATCAAGTGAAAGAATATATCATCATTGAACTGTGAAAAGATCTTACTCTCTTCTTTAGGGGGATCGAACTAGGGGGATCGAACTAGGAGGATCGAACTAGGGGGATCGAACTAGGGGGATCGAACTAGGAGGATCGAACTAGTGAGCATCGAACTAAAGAACCGAACGAGCGGAAATTTTCGATGATCGAACGAGCGGAAAATTTCAATGACCGAACGAGCGGAAATTTTCGATGATCGAACGAGCGGAAATTTTCGATGATCGAACGAGCGGAAAATTTCAATGATCGAACGAGCGGAAATTTTCGATGATCGAACGAGCGGAAATTTTCGATGATCGAACGAGCGGAAAATTTCAATGATCGAACGAGCGGAAATTTTCGAGGATCGAACGAGAGGATCGAACGAGCGGATCGAACGACCGGATCGAACGAGAGGAATCGAACGAGTGGAATCGAACGAGAAAAAAAAATATTTTTGGACCGAACGAGAACTTTTTTTAGAAAACTTGTGTGACGAAAAGGGTTTCAGTAAAACGGCCATAACTTTTGATCCGTAAGTCCGTTTTAGGCCCGTGACCTCTCAAATCGAAGAGAAAAACGAGACGGATCACGCTGTAACCACCCTTTGGCAGGTTAAGGATTTTTCGAGGCCCAAAAAGCTTGTTTACCATGATTTTTTGACATTTTTCAGTTTTTTTTGGAATTTGTGTTAGAACAACCATTGACGGGACAACAATAACCCTTCATGATAAATTTATCATTTGTCCTCCGTCATTTATCTACACACATCAACATACAACAACACAACAAACACAATACATTACACTAAAACGATCCTTATCAAAATTCACCTTCATTCACAAAGGCTATTATTGATTTTTAATGACCACGGGGTTTCTGTACGATAATGCATATGTGGGATTGAAGTAGTATTTCATGAGGAGTGTACTTATTTCGTCTTTGTTTTTCGTCAACGAAGATGACTTGTTCGGGCATATACGGTTTGTGATGAAGTCTTGATGTATCTAGTTATACTCGATGTAAGGAGTTACATTGTCGTACTCACGAGTTATAGCTATCACTTTAAGGAGTTACATTGTAGTACTCAGTGTCTCACGTAGTTGAGGAGTTTTTCAAGAGGTGTTGTATTTTTTATATACTTTTGGGTGAGTATATGGTACTTAGAGATTTGCCTCTGCACCGTTCTTCATCACGCGGATAGTACAAGATTAAGTCACAAGTCGGGGATTTTGCTTCATTCTCAGGTTCGTTTCATCGGGTTGTCTCCATCAGTGGTCATCAGTATTAGCCTACAGAATAGATAAGGGGATTTAGTTTGGGTTGATCAAGAGAGAATTGTAAAGAGAGTACCGACATCTTCTCACAGAGCATTGCTTATGCAATCACGGGCTATGAAGCTAAGTAAGCAGTTCCAGTTGGCATAAGATGTACACATGTGTAGGATGATTCCTCAGTTAGTCATCATCCTGGAGGGAGAAATGTGTACATCCGGTACTTAGTTGATTTTTTATGTTACCGTTTTGATGTTACCGTCTCGACTACATAGAGGGAAAATTGCGTACACTCGGGACTTAATTGACTTTGGTGTAGCAATTCATATCTGCACTTTCCTGGAGGGAGAAATGTTCACATCAAGGACGCACAACAAGTTCACTTGATCGGGCTTTATAAAATATGCCGGAGGTTAGTCCGCAGAGATGATTAGTGCTTCAACTTGTTACTTTGGTGTCACGGTTTCGACTTCGGTAAAGGGATAAAATGTGTACTTTGGGCTGAATTCAATCAAGACTGGGATGCTTCCTAAGTGAGTCGATGTTGATGATATCATCCCTCCCTTAAGAACGGTGTATTAATTCTTATCAGTCTAAGGGGTGTCTGTTTGGGAGGGAGATGCAGAAGTTCGGAGCATAATTCATATCAAAGCCGAAGTATTCGGATAAGAGAACTTCAAGGATGACAAATGAGATGCAGATTCTGATAAACTTTGACATGACCAGAAGTGCAAGAATATGAAGCGTTCTCAAGACATGCAGCTAATTCAGAAACTTCGTGATGACCAGAAGCGTATGAAGAAAGTTTTTGAAGTCATGTCAGGAAGTTATGTGCAAAAATCCAATCAAAACCGGTTAGTAGACGAAAAAAATTCTATGTTAATCATCAGCTTATAGTTCGGTTCATACATAACCCGCACACAATAACCCTTGTTAGATATTGTGAGGATTTAACCTTATCCGTTTCCAAATGTTTACCCAAATTCCACAAAATATGATTGTGTCAATGATGTTATAGACTTTAGAACTTGGCTTTGTATATCTATTCGAGACCGCAATGATAAGTACTATGGATTTAGATGGAGTAACTTGTTTAAATTGGTAAATTTTAGGATTTCAACTAAAACGCCTTTACATGTTGCTTATTAACTAACTATATAGGTTAGTTAACCCTCGTATAAACCCTTTGTTTACTCTCATTTTAAGAGTAAGATAACCCTAGAACAACCCGTAGAGCCAATCCTTTAGGAAATACACCAATTATTTGTTTCGTTACACCTTTACACCTTAGCCTACGCTGTTAGATTAAGTTTATTTTACAGTTGCTAGTTGCTTAAAGTGTAAAGTTTGTATTTCCCGAGTCTTGTGTCAAAAGTTTCTATCTTTGGTACGGTTGGAAGAAATTTGCACATCGCAAATGGGAATGTATATTATAGTCAAAACTCATGTAATTTTACTAGCATCGCAATTAATGGTACGTCCTAAGAATGAAGAATTATCGAATGAATTATCTGGAATTATTATGATCGTGAAGATGGTGAAACTGCACCGAGTTTTGTATTATTGTGTTAGCAAAAAAAAAATTGAAAAAATTAGAAAACTTGCAACAAAAAAGAGAGAAAGTTTGAAGATAATCGTTTCGCAACTATTAAAGGAAGTACACAAAGGATCGATTATTCGTTGATACAAATTGACGATGTAGAGTATTGTATAAAGTGGAAGATTGGGAAGTATGTAAAGTATGTAAAGTATGGGATGATTGGGAAGTTGACTGGTATTTTCTATTTTATACATATCTTTTACCATGAAAAACTACCCCAAAAGACCAAAAACATATTAAAATTGCAAATATATGCTTGTTTTTGTGTTTATGTATGTGCAGGTATGGATATTAAAAAAAAGACAAAATCAGATGAAACCGAGCATGGGAGTGAAAAGAGCGTGAGAAAACAAATCCAATGGTGCCCTCGGATCTTATTGGACCAGCCCGTAACCCACTTAACGGGCCGGACCAGTCCAAATGAGAATAAGCCCAATAAGGACTAAAGAAAATATGATTTTAAGGTTGATGATGTCAGATGACATCATGCTCATGTGCGACTAAATTAATTCATTTTGAAGTCACATGACAAAGCACTCAAAAGAATGGACGAATCACAAGCAAACATGTGGCGGAAGAAGTTAAATCTCAAAAATTCAATTCAGTTTTTTACAAGGAAAGGATCCAACGAGTATTAATACGGCGTGCAATTTAAGCAGACTTATACTCCACATGGCGTACAGGGAACGGTTGGATAAAATTCTGCATTCTCTCAATCCGTGTGACACCCAATGATTGGTTAATAATGCCCCAATCATTGGTGCAATATTTATAATTTTTCCCCTCCTTGGCCCTATAAATGAAGACGCCTCCCTCTCACTTTGGAGAGTTTTTTTTTCTTTCTTTTATTTTTTTTTCTTAGTTTAGTTTTATTGTTTTAGCTTATTTTCATAATTGTAATAGCTTATTTCATTTTTCCTGCTTATAATACTCTGCTTATTTCGTAAGTTTGTTCAAGGATTGCAATAAGAATGATTTAAGTTGGATGGAAATTATGTTTTCTTATTCTCGCAACTTTCTTAATCGTTTGGCTTAATTAGGAGTTAAATTTGTTTAGCTTATTTTCTGATTAGAATAAGCTGTTGGAGCTTATTGTTTTTTAGCTTTCATTCATTGTTTGAATAAGCTTTTCTAGCTTATTCGATTTAATGTTTAGCTTATAAAATCATATAAGCCTTGGCTTATTTCAAATTCGTTTTATTTTCTTTCAAGGTTATGTGATTAAAGGCATTTGGTTGCAAGTTAAAATTGGATTTAAACTATAAAGATAAAAGCGCTATTTAAGATTTAGCTTATAGAATCGAATTAGTGTGCTTATTATAATTTCTTTCAGTTTTAGTGCTTATTCTCAAAGTCAAGTCTTAGCTTAATGTGATTGCTTAGTTTAGCTTATTGTAGTTCAAATTTCGTTTAAAGCTGGCACTTAAAATTCCATTCAGTAGGCTGTGTTTGAATTTTTGATAAAGACATGGCACATTTGTTCGATTTGTAGAATTCTCATTGAGCCATTTAACCAGCGTTTGAATTGTATAAATTTTTATGATAGCATGTTTGGTTTGTATTAATTTCATTTGGGCTTGTTCTAAATTTTGGGACAATTGAATTAATGGGCCACAATTTGAAACAAAGAATTTGGCTGTGAATTGATTTGAGTTTATGGGCTAGTAACTTGGATTGTGTAAATTCGTTATTGGACTTAAAGGAGCAAAATGTGTGTATTGCTTTTAACTGTTAAGAGTTAACAGATTTGAATTTTTTTTATTTGAATTTTTTTTTCTTTTGGTACCGGTCAACTCATGAGGCGCGGAGCTTAAGTGCATATTTAGCTAGACCGAATTTGATTATTTATTTTAGCTAAATAAGTCAGGTGGTAATCGTTTAATTGCGGGTCTCCAATTCGGTTCCATTTTCTATCCTTTTTCAATACCTAGAATAGATTTGTTTTATCGTTATTTAATATGTTTGCCTATTTAATTTTTGTCATGCTTAGTATAGAATTAATTTTGTCATTAAATGCTATGTTTGTTTTGAGTAGTGAGTAGTTCACTTGTGTTTGCTAAGTGATTAGTGATTTTGGACTTTAAGTGCAGATTTAAAAAGGTTTAAAAAATTTTAGTCATTAGAATTTTCCAATTTAAATATGGTCATTTACTTTTATTGCAATTTAAATACTTGCCATTTACTTTAAAAAAGCATTTATTTTACTTGTCATTTAATTTCTTAAAACTTGTTTTCTAAAGATTTTAATTCGTTAGACCTAAACCCGCACTTAATGAACATTTCACGTCACTTAGCAAGCATATTTGTCATTTATATCTTTTAGATCAAATTTAGTATAAACTTGTAGTTTGAATCTTAGAATTAATATTAGTTTAATTTTAGTTTAAAAATAGTTTAAAACCAAAAGTTTAGCTTTCCTTTTATATGCTTTCCTTTTAAGTAGATTTAGAAAACCAAAATCAAAAACTTTTATGCTATTCAAGCTCGATTTACAACTTGAACGTAGATTTCCATTCACCTCTCGTCGAGGAAACGACCCGTAAGGTTTTTGAGACATCGCTTTGGTTAAAAGTGAATTTCTTGAACCCGACGGTAATACTATACTATACTATTATTGGCCTATCCTTATTATTACGTATTTATATATTATATATATATTTTATACGTGTTGATTTGGACGGATCAATTTTTGGCGCCGCTGCCGGGGAGAGGTGTAGCGATTTCTACGGGATTGTTCGTGTTCGAGCCTTGAAGATCCTTTCTTCGGAAAGTTTATTTTCGTTCTGAACAATCAGACGTAGAGACTAGATTTAGTAATGACATGTCAACATACAGAAATTCAAGTACAAAGACAAGTCATTGTAATTAGAACAAGTAAGATGACAAGAGAGAGGACAATGACTAAGAATCAGAGCAATGCAAGAATGTATAGAATCAAGTTAGACTGGAAGGTGATTATGACTTTGCTGCATTTGGAGTGCTTGTTGGGTTTTATAATGTACTGATTAACAGGATTAATTCACATCTCTTTGTGTATGAAGATTCGCATCGATTTAAGTGTATAGGGTGTTAACTGTTTGGTATTAGTATTTGGTGGTTTATGGGTGATCATCTTGATGGGTAATTTAACGAGACCAGGAGTTGGTAATTAGAGTTGGTGTTCATGTTTCATTCTATGTCAGAGTATATGCTGAGGCAGAATGGAGATTTCAGTTTATAGATGTCGTGGAGCGGAAATGGGACGGGGACACTGTCAACTAGTTTTGTGCAAGGTATTGTTATTTTCGCGTTTTGACTTCTAGAGTATCTAATTAAGCAGATTGTGGTTGGGGACAGTATAGGAGGAGAGTTATGTAGCAGTTGAGAGATTAGTGGATCAATGGGTGGATAGTTAGAGTTGGTGGGATGAGTGAGACATGCAGAGAGATTTTTGGAGTATTCATAGGAAGGTGAGTGTGAGTGGTGGGTATGTGGTTTAAATTGGTGAGTTACTGTGGGAGATGATTTAGGATTTTGGCGGAGCTAGGTTTTCTGAGTAGAGTCGGATGGTGGGAGGGGAGAAGTATAGGGGGGGCGGGGAGTGTGGAGGGTGTGTGTCTGGGAGCGTGGTTGAGTAAGGTATGGGTAGAGAAGTATTGATCTAACAGTTGTGATTGGGACACAGAGAGATTGAGAGATAGGGCATCATAGACTTGTATTTTAGGTGGAGTCAGGTGGGTTGTATGAGCGGGTGTTGATTTGAGGGGGGTAGGGCGAGGGGTAGGCAGGGTTTTCAGTGATGATATGTGAATCGGGGTGAGTATGTGAGGAGATGAGAGGGCACGGGAGTGTGGTATTAATGTGAGGGTGTGGGGAAGAAGGGTTATGTATGGACTGGAGATAGAGCGGTGTGGATTCATATTGGTGGACTGAGAGGTGTTTGATACGCGGTGAGAAGAGACATAACAGGATGTGAGGTGGGTGGGTTGATTGAAAGGGCTACACAGTAACTGGAGTAGTAAGACATTGCTGCGGGGGTGTGTCTATTGGGATGTTTAGATGTGCGGTTAGAACTTGATGGTGTTGAGTACGGATTTGGTTGGGTAGTTGCCGAGTAGTGTTGTTGTGTGTCGTTTATTACGGAGGTTGTTATGGGATGTGTTTTGGTGTGTACGGTGTATGTGAGATACATTGGTTAAGTTTAGTTGTGAGTGATGACTAGATGAGTGGGAACAATAGAAGTACGTTAGAGTGGGGGGTAGGTGGGGGGTTGGTAGGGAGAAGAAGGTTGTTATGAGTAGAAGGGACAAGGAAAGGAGGAATATAATTTGTACGGTTGTTAGTGTTTTTTGGTGAAAGAGTTTTGGTACACATATTGCTCTTGGTTTCTAAGGATGGAGGAGTCGAGGTTTATGGGATGACACAGATATTGACCAAATTAGGCGTTGTAGCTGAAGAGTAGTTGATTGAGGTAAGATGTGGTCAGTGATCTCTTAATATTAGCACACAGATACGACATAGGTGGCACTTGAGTTAGAGAGTGTTGGTGGTAAGGTATGTAGTTAGTTGGAGAAGACACTATGGAGATACATGGGTTTTGGAGGTGGAGGGGAAGGTGATGTTTTGTGATAGAGGTGTGGGACAGTGGAGTGTGAGTCACAAGACTTGGTGTATATGAGTGAAAATTAAGAGTCTTTGATGTTTGGTCGTAATATGTGAGGAGAGAGTTGGTTTGTGTGTGGTTGTGCGGGAGGGTTTGGTGAGGCAGACAGGGAGATTGGTGATAGTGATGACGTTGAAGGTGAGAGGGAATTTGAACGGTGTGGAGGTACTGATAATGGGATTGTAAATTAGCAGATTTGTCTAGTGGGGTGGAAAATGTATATGAACATGTGGAAGAGAGCGAGAGTCTACAATGTGGAATATAGTGAGGGAGTGCAGGCAGACAAAAGGATTAAGTAAGAAAGTCATCATGTTTGATGGTGTGATAGTGTGTATGGGAGTGGTTTAGTAGGGTGATGGGAGTGTAGATAGTGATGTACTATGGACGTTGGATACAGGATTGTGTTGTGTGTACCTAGTTGAAACAGTGGGATGAGTGTGGGGGGGGGTGAGGGATTGTATGAGAGGGGAGTGTGAGTGAGAGAGGGGGAGGATTACGTACTAGTGAGTGTCATGGATATGAGAGTGGGGGATATACAGTGAAGTGTATGGGAGGGTAAGGATTAGTATGTGCACACAGTTCAGATTGGTGGGAGATAGGTCTTATCTTTAAGTGGGGTGGACAGAGTGTCTGTAGTGATGGGGAGATTTGACGATAGACAGTTGGTATGGAGTCTTATTTGTATTAGGGGCTTTTCTGTGGCAATTTAGGGATAGGGGAGGTTAGAGATAGGAATGGACAGGTTGTGGATGGTGTTTTTTAGGGTATTGCAAGATTAAGGTAATTTATGTTTCGTGATAGTGTTGGTTGTATTAATGTGGTGTACAACACAGGTGATGATAGTGCGTTGTAAGACATTGGAGTAAGAGATTGTATATGGGAGGGTGGGAACAGAGTGTGGATTACATACATTTAGTATCAAAATACACATTAGTTTGTTGGGTGACTGGAGCATCTGAGGACGAGTATAGATACAAATTGTCTAGGTATTGGTCAAGGGGAGTGTTACTGATTAATAGGGAGTGTACATTAGAGTGGCAGGTTAACTAAGCGTGGGCGATGGTGGTGTGAGATTAGGGGTGAGAGTGATGGGTGACTTACTTATAGGGAGGGTGTTGATATACCTGGGCGGGTGGACACATGGGCAGTAGATGGCAATGAGTATTCATAGTTAGGAACGGCGGGTTACTAGGGTGTGGAGATGGCAGTTGGGGGTGGGTGTGGTTCTGGGGTTTTAGAGTGAGTTGATGATGTGTGTAGAGTTGTTGAGGTTTTCAAGAGGGGTTGTGCACATTATAATGACAGCACGTTATAATTATGGATTGACACAGAAAGGTTGTTCGTTGAACGACGACGAGAAGTGTGTATTGTGAAGGACAGAGCACTCGATGCGAGGTGATGTTAAAATTGTTTGAGTAGCTGGGGATGGTTGGTGTTAATTGTGTCGTGGACTGAGCGAGGATAGTGCATAACGAGGATACACAACGAGGTTAGAGGATGATGTTAGGCACACACGTGGAATTAATTAATTTGTGGAGTCTGGAGTTTTGGGGGGATTGGGTGAGGGAATACATTGATTGGGCGGGGTAATATGTTTAGAAGTTTTGCAACATTTCAGAGAGTAGATGGCAGGATTAGGTGTGAGTAGGACAGAGATTATGGATGTGTTGGATGGTTGTGCAGGCACATGAGTTAGATGGAGTAGATGGGTTATATGGGGTTGGTGTTGGAGTGGATGGTAGGTTACGTTGTTAGTGATCTGGGTTGGGGGGTGTATGTTGGCAGTCATTGGTCTTTAGTTTTATATAGATGTCTTCTTAGATACGCGTCTCTTTGGTGTTGGTAGTAGTTGTTTGGAGGGAGTCGCGATATATCTTTGGGTGGGTGGTTGACACATGTAGAGGGAGAGTCTGTGGTGTGGTTTATTTATGGGAGGGTGAGTGGATATAGTGTCTGTGGTGCGTGTTAGGTTTATCTTGTGTGAGTAGGTTTTGGTGTATGTAGCGTATTATGGTTTTGGGGCTGAGGGGGGAGGGTATGAAGGTTATGAGAGTGGTGGGGTCAGATGGGTTGTTTCTATGTGGTTATGGATGAGTTGAAGACTGACAGGAGAGTGTCAGGTGTGTGTTGTGGAGGTGGGGTGGGGGAGGGGGGGGAGGGGTTGGTATATATGGTGAGGAGTGAGAGGCGGAGGAGACACACACACAGGTTTTAGAGAGGGGGTGTCTATACAGATTACATACACAATGATATATGATGGGGGGAGTTCACACTACAGGTTTAAGTGTGATTTAGAAGATTTGTAGTTGTGAGAGGGTGTATGAGTGTGAGTGAGAGGATGGGTGGAAAGTTGGTGTTGGGCACTAGTTTAGGTGTGGTTTGAGGCGAGGTGTGTTGAGGGGTGGGTGTGTATATGGGAGGGATACATGGGGGTGGAGGGGTGGATAGATGAGGGGGTTTTGATTTTTGTGGTCAGTGGTGACTAGGAGAGAACAGGTGAGGGAGGAGCTGTGAGGCACACAGAGGACTAGTGGGGGTGGTGTGGGTCGGTTGAGGGGAGAGGTGAGGAAGCGAGTCAGTGAGAGGGGAGGAGTGTCGTGATAGTAGGAACAATATTATTGTAGTTGGTTTTTGTATGGTCTTAGAAATACCGCGATTTGTCATTAGACACGATCACAAGGACTGTGAATAGATAGGCAACGATTGAAGGTGAATAATGGGGTCGAGAAGGTGTATGTCGTTGTACTTGATATACTAATCAGGATGCGGGTGTTATAATAAGGGTTGGGGATTGATTGTAGTGAATTAAGGGTTTGTGAGTAGAATTGGGGCAACTTTGACACGTGAAATTGGGTTGTTGGACACGTGTAGTGGGACAGGATTATGTGAGAACAGTGTGTAGGAAGATGTGCAATTTTGGAGAGTGTGAGAGTACAGAGTTGGGGATTGGTCAGGTGAGAACAGTGTGGATGTGAGCACTAGGGGGGTTCTGGTGGTAGTATGTGTTGAGTTAGAGTGTATGTTTCTGAGGGTGGCAGTGTCACTTTATATGTGTAACGATCTGTTAATCAATTTGACGGTGCACACGCGTGGAGGGGTGACAGGTAAGGGTCAGAGCATGACGATGGTGGGTGTAGTGTGTTTTTTAGTTGTAGAAAGTGTGGGGTGTAGTATGAGATAGAGTTAGTGGTCTATTGTGGTGAGGGGTGATAGAGACTGTTATTATGGACGTAGGTGATAGTACAGTTTGACATGGGTTGTTTAAAGGCTTTGTATTTGAGGGTTGTAATAGAGTGATTTTAGTGTTTTGAATGGAAGGGGGGAGAACGGAAGAAAATGACAAGGGTGGGGAGTCAGTTGTCGATGAGTGTACGGGCACTATCGGACACAGCACAGTATCAAGCGAGTGAGGTGTGAGTGTAGGCAGCAATGGAGGTGTAGCTAGTATTTATGTAGGGTGATATATGTATGTAGAATTTTGGGATATTATTTATAAGGCTATTGTAGGTGATGAGGGAGTGGATTCAGTTATGCAAGTTGGATGTTGTGTGTGTTATGTCTATTGAATACACTAGTGTGTTATATGATTTTTATCTCTATGTTATAGGGTTACTGTGAATATGGACATTGGTTTGTGAGTAGATTAGTTTATGAGGTTATATCTGATTGACTGTGTCTGAGGGAGTGGAAATTTGATTCACACTAATGATTGTAACAGAGGTGAGAGACATTGTCTGATAAGGAGTCAACATTTATGAAATCTCTGTAGGGAGTTTCATTAGGTCACAGGGGCACAAGGTGGGTGACATAGTGAGAGGGTATCTTGTAGAGGTGAGGGAGACATGTCTGAGGTGCGTGTGTGACATGTGTTGATCAGTTGCAGATGATTGATTGTGTGGGTGAGTGTTGTGGAGTGTGATATGGTGGATACTAGAGGGGGTTAGAGTTTGATAAGACACACTGGGGGTTTTAGGATGGTAGGGCAGAAGACAGAGAAGGATGAGATATAGAGTATTGACAGTGAGAGGTGACCGATACGATCATTCTTGTCATTATTGAAGAAGAGATGGATAGTGTCTGTGAGACTAGTATTTGACGTCAGTGTATATCTTATGGTAGTAATGGGTGTTTCGATTGGTGTGAAGGTTAGGGTTGTTATTGGGGCGGGATGTTGGATGGAGATTTTGAGGATTGTGGTTTATTTCGATGTCGACACACTTAAGTAGAGGGAGACAGGAGGTGTGGTTTGGGTGATAGTAGGGTTACTGGAGCGAGTATCATAGTGATGATTGGGTAGATTATTATAGTGGACACATATATGAGTGATAGAGTGAAGTGTGCATTTGTGTGGGGAGAGGCGCAGTTGTGAGGTGATAATATGGAGTTGGACAGCGCACGGGAGGAGTAGAGACGTCTTTTAGATAGGGTGGTTAGAGGTATGTTGTGTTGTAGGTCTTAGTAGTGTGAGGATTTGTTATGTGGTGAGAGTATTAGACGGTGATGTCGAGTTGAAGAAGAGTCTGAGGTGCAGTTGGTATAGGTGGATAGTAGAGTGACGGATGGGGTGGTGGAAGTGATAAGGTGTGGGTGAACTCTTCAGTGACTAGGGTTGTAGAGATGTGGACACAGGTGATGGGTTCAGACATCGGTGGTGATGTGGGTAGACATTGTGGATGGTAGGTTTGGAGGGGAAAGAGTGAGAGGAGGAGAGGGGGGGGAAGGAGGAGAGTTACGGTCAAAAATTTGTACACAAGTGTGTTTTTCGGGGGGAGGGGTTGGGGTGTAAAAGGGATGGGTGTGTGGGGATTATGGGATAGTTGTATTTGGATGGGGTGTTGCGCGAGTAGAGGTATTGATTCAGAAATCAGTGAGATCGGTAGATACATTGACTAGACGTCATGGGAGTATGTGGACAGTCGAGTGGGAGTTCAGGATACACGGGAGAGAGTTGATAAGGTATGTGGTCTAGGAGGGGTTGGTATGAATACGTGTGTTCATAAAGTGGTGTGGGGAGGTTCGGTAATCGGAAGACACACGAGTGATTAGAGACAGGTTTAGGGGTGTCACTCATCACGGCATAAAGATTCCATTTTCTATTAATCAAGTTCGAGGAGATTGTAGGTAGTGATCGTGTGAGGGTGATGTTGCAGATGGAGAGATATTCTTATGACTGAGGGCTATGACAGAGTTAGTTAGTCTGGTTTAGAGCGGACGTGAGGATACAGTATACATGAGTAAGTTGGAGTATTCAGGAGTAGATGTACAGAGTGAAACTTTGTTATTTAGTAGAGTAGAGATAATACACCACACTGGGAGAGTGCATGGCTGCACACTGGGAGAAATATGTGAAGAATTGGGTTGAGAGTGTGAGAGTTGAAAACATAGAGAATGGTTAGCAAATACATGTCAATAAAACTTGTTTTGTGGACAGGCTATGGTGGACAGTGATATTGATTATGGGTTTGTCATGTACAAGTGTTTGAGAATGATATCGTTATATTGTGGTGTTGACGAGGTGTGTGAGACATCAGTATGGTAGACATATTATTTATGGATATGGGGATAGGCGTATGGGGGTTTATAGGTTACTGGTTGTACGGGATGTGGTATGAGTTCATGATGGTAGTTAGTGGGGATTTGAGGTGAAAAAGTTTTGTTTGAGAAGGGATTCTAAATATCATTTGTTTTTCACTATATCATCAGCTAGTTGGTGAGCGTTGCTATGCAGTATTAGCACGTACGGTGATAACCGATGTCAAACCACTTGTGTAGAGGATCATACATAACAGAAAGACACTAAAGTTATCTGAAGTCTCAAATGTATCTTCAGACTGGTGTATTCTGTGACACGTTCTACAAACAAACCATAATAACAAGAATAGTAAACGGGTGTATTGAGTGTGTTGACTTAAGTAGTGGAACGTCGTCAGAATACTGTTTACATACACCTATCTACAAAGCAAGTCAACTTCAAAAAGAATGAATTAGAAGAGCTGATCAATAGCGCACTGTAGAGAGTCAAAACTATCAATTCTGCTCATTCGATGAAATCTAGATGTACAGTGCTTGAGGGGATTGTTGTGGAACGTTACAGTATCAGGCCAAAATGATATATACGTAACTTTGCAGAGAGTTGTAGATAGATTATTTTACACACAATATCTCTAGATACATTAACACAATATAGCGCTTCAGTACATGTAGTTGGCGGTGATCAGAAAAGTATCTCTTCGTACGTTATATATCACGATATGAGTAGATACAAAAGTGGAGCTTTAAGAAGTTAGCTCTGCGATATCTCGGACCGAACTTATATTTACACTATCTATTAGTTAGCGAGTCATGTGTTATCAGCGTCGTACTGTCTTTACTATTAAAAAACAATTTATTGTTCAGCTTTTACGACAACAAACAGTATTAGCCATAATGGAATTGAGAAAATGAACACAGCATTAGGTAGACACGTGTTGAGATAGATCAATAACGAGTATTTGTGTCGTATTGATGAGTAATTTGCGGATGTACGACACGATTTTTTTCTACATAAAAATAGGGACTATGAAAGCACACTACTATTTCTGCATTCAAAACACAACAGCCACCCGGCAGTATACAGTACCAACAGTTTTTGATACTTTCACATAACATAGATTATATGGTTGTGGAGTTCACATATATCTCAGCAAGATTTTTGTATTTATAGTGTTATGAGCAACTACAATTCTCAAAGCTGACAGAAAGTGACTAGCTGAAAGTACACTGCATATATCAGGACAGTGGTGGAGTGATAAAAAAGAGCACAAAAAAAAGGAAGAGTGTACAGTAGAGTATAACGTGTTGGACTTGTCGCGTCACATGTACACACTTAAAGTTATGTGTGTACTGCACGACTAGGACTTACACTAGAATTATAGGGGGTTAGCAGACAAACAATGCGAAGGAGTATAGACTGGCGTAGCATTAAGTGTGATTCTCATCAGGATATAAAATTGATAAAATATTCTGGTACACAGTACTAGTTAACTAGGTGATGATTGAGGGTTATAAGTATGTGAGTGGTGACACAGGTTCTCAGTGAGGCTTATGACGAGTGTGGTTCGTCGAGCGTATGTTCATTCAGTAATCTGAGTTATATGAACACTATAAGATGGGACTGATGAGGAGTGATGAGGATATAGGGTTGAGTATGTGTGTGATTTGAGGTTTGGGTATGTTGTGTATGAATCTGCTGGAGTGGACACAACACGAACACAATAGTGTTAATTAGGTGTGATATATAAGAGGTGTCGACAGTGCTTATATCATCGAGAGTACGGTCAGTATAGGTCATTTGATGTAGTTTGACAGTGAGGTGGAAGAGTGTTTTTTTTACGAGGGACGATGTAGTTCGGGCACATTAGTCCGCAGTTAGTGTGATTTTGATTACACAGTGAAGTATAGTGTTATTTTATTAAAGTCAAGATTGTTGCTATTCAAGAAGTGTACAACACGATATGGAGTGTATCACTCAACAGTGTGAGAAGGTTTGAAATTGGTGGATGTATGAGAAAACGATGCTTACGCAGGTTAATGTGGAGGGGTGGTAGTATCTATTGTATATCTCTGGTGTGATTTAATATCGTGCATCATGTGTATTAATGTAGGTGTAATGTGTTGTAAGTAGTGAGTTGGGTGGGTTGGGATAGGAAGTATTGTACAAGTGCACAAGTTACGGTGTAGATATTGGAGTAGACGATGTAGTCGAGTGGGGAATGTTCAGCTATTACTGTGTCACGCGGTAGTTACAAGGATTAGTGTGAGACACGTAAGGTTGTATGGATGTTGATGATGGCAGTGATAGCTTCATATTATAAGTGGCATAGATGTGAAATAAGACAAATATTGAGAGTTGTTTGTCATGACAAAGTAGAGTATAGCATGGAACATCGTTCTATAGACGGGTCACACACTGCACACCTTCGCTCGATTGGACGCTTGAGAGAGAGATGGACATCTGTAATCGAGTTACAGGTGCTTATTAGTGCGTGAGGAGTAGTAGATAGAGGCGCGAGGTGTACCGGCATGCAGAGTGGCTCGGAGAGGAGCCTATGCTAATTAATGGGAGGTGCAGGCTGCCGCGATAGTACTGGTTAGTGATCGTAGCGCTTGCACGGGGACAGGCTCGACTACATATTAGGTTTCATGTGTTTCAGTGTGACATTGAGGCACGTAGATTTCGCATAGAGTGACACAACTCTTGCAGATTACAGTCTTGTGCAGGGTTCTAGTAGTGTGGAGGGCACGTGTGTGGTGTCATGTTATGATTGTCTGGGCTGGCATATATAATTGGATTATTGTAAGATGAGGTCTATTTACATTGGTATAGTTTGGAGGATATGAGTTTCTCATACAACAGTGACTAATCACACATAGACTGACTTTTAACTGATGTGAGATCGAGTAGTTATACAGAGACTAGCTGGGATGATCTTGTGTGGGTTTCTCATCAGATTATTGATAGGTATATCTGGGTCTTTTATGGTGTGTATACTGAACGAAGATATACAGTAAATAAGGTGGTATGACAGTGACGAGTAAATTGGGCATTGATTTGTGTCATTAGTAGGAATGATTATTGTGATTATTATCAATATGTCATGTGTTTATTGGGTTTAGTTAATTGTAGATATGGTTAAATTTATAGGGTTGATGATGTTTTGGGGTGGGGTGTGGTTAGTGTGTGGTGTGTGGTATTGGTTTTTGAATATTTTTATTATTGAGTAGAGAGTTTTTAGGTGGAGTATTTTTTGGTGGTTAGTGGTTGAGGTGTGATTTTTTATTATAAGTTGTTAAAATTTTAGAAAAGTAAGAAAATAATTTTTACTAAAATAATAATCTGAGTATCAGGTGGGTCGGAACCCCTTTTTACTGGGGTGGCCCCAGTAATTTTAAGGGGGACCACCACTGTACTGATTCGGCAGTTTATTCGGAAACGTTGAAAAATCATATAAAATCAACGTAATGTCCTAGAAAGTGTTGTTCGTGTCAACACGCCATTTCGAAGAGAATTGAGTCCTACTTTCATTTAAAAAATACTCCAAGTATTTAGTTCAAACTTAATTTTAGTCTGAAAGGCAAATACTACTTATGTCCAAAACATTGAGTCTCGTTTTAACGTAAAACTTGTATTTTATCTTTTCTTTTTGAGTCAAAACATTTTCTATCGGTAATCTTTTGAAAAATGATGTAATTAACTTTTCAAAAAAATATTAAACTTGATTTTTGAAATGGGGAGGAAACTAATTTGTCTTCAAAAAACAAAACCGAGCTAAGTAACATTGTTGTATCTAAATACAACAAAATATCGACAAGTACTTTTAAGTGTTGTGCGATGTGAGTATGCGCACTTCTTTATATCTTAAGTTACTATTGAATATCTGAAGCACATTGCCATGAAACACTAATCGTTTGTGGCTAGTTTTCGAATTAATGTCTAAACTAGAACTTATGGTAGATTTCTTGCATTAAAATTGCGAATTTACTCATCATTGCATATAGGCATAGATCGCTTGATTGTACCAAATGTTACATATACATCTTGAAATATATTCAAGTATGGAAATATACTAGGGATATAAGAGTTCATAAATTTAATCAAGTATATTATGTAAATAATATTGTAAAACGAGTCACCTAAATATTTCATAACGATTTAATCTATTTTCAACACACTTAAATATTTTAACAATCTTGCTTTGTTTGACCTTGGTTTGTTTAACAAATGAAAAAGATTGGTATCTAATATATGAGTAAATAAGAAAAAGAAAATGCTTGTGCTTGCATGATTCTAACATACACACATAATTATATTTTTCTAAAAACATATAGTATTTTACAAAAATATGTGTGTTGTATAAAAATTGTTAGAAAAACTCATATTATATTCTGCATAAAATGTTAAAAAATATGTAAATTAACTTAACAAAAAAAGAACAAATAGTTTGTCGCACACGTAAAATTTACGACAATCTTGGAATAAGAAATTAACTTATCATTATTCATCAACCTCACCTTACAACAAATCTTTGGATTAATGGAACACACTATTTAAATATTATTTATTTTCTTTTAAATGATGTTTCGTGAGGGGCAAGAAAGATTTCGGAATATTATCAATTTCATTATCAATATTATATTAATATCTTGTAGTTGAATCTAATTGACAAGTTTTCGTGTATGGACATGAAATTGGATTCTTATTTGTTTAGCTTCAAGACTATATCAATATATAGAGATATTATCTTGGATCTACATACTCAATCACACTAGATTGATATGAAAATAATTACATCCTTTTCTAGATGAAAAGAATATGCATCGGATCATAAATCACACTTTTGTTGATGATGCCATATTGAGTCTTCTTGTCCAATGGTTGTGTTCCAAATATTATACTAATATGTTTAATACACGCATCAAATACACAATGAAGTAGGATTGACGACTTGGATGTTTCGTCCAAAATATTCAAGCAATTTACATTGCAATGCAATTGGTAAATGTGTCATTTCTGAAAAACCAAACACAGGCAAACTAACAATATATGTAAACTTTGCTCATACAACATAAAAGCACAACTCATAGCTAAAATTCACTTTTAACTAAATTCTAAAATAAAAATAATATTCTTGTTTATTCACCTAGGATAACATGATGTTTGGGAAACATTATGTTTAATGATTTTATGGACTTATCGTATTAAACGATTGATAAAGGATAATATATATCCTATGCATCTTATTTTCTTCGTAGCATAAATGGTTGTGTTACAAGAAAATACACTACATATCATTTGAAAAATATAAGTTATTAGAATTGAAAAATAACCTATCAAAATATGTATCAATGCATAAACAAGTAAAAATACATTTATTCAAATACTTATTTAATTATGATATACAACATTGATAAGAATATTAATTTTAGAGAAGTATATTTTTTTACAAAAAATAATAATAAATAAAATATGTCTCTCTTCAAACATCTATCATTAAAGAATCACAAACTCAATTAAGATAAATAATATTGATGAGATTCACTTCACATGACATGAAATGGAGAATTCTTAAAACACTCTCAATATAACATATTTGTCATTGTCACAAATAAACACATCTCTTAGCTTCTGAAAAACAAAACACATATATATCACATGTGACAACTACACATGTAAGATGACTAAATATAAGACATCCATTAAATCAAGCAATATGTAATCGAAATCAAACAACCTATAGATCTTGAACAAAAGATTAAAACATCTTGCTTACGCTTATCTTGGAATTCCACACATCTTGATTAGGATTATGCGAACCGGAATTAAAGTATGTTAGTTGAGTCATGTTTGGTCCTTTATGAAAAGATAATACAAATCTTATCCTTGCTACACTTCATTAGGAAAATATAAGAATTCTATTTTGTCTAACAGAGAAAGACCTACTGAGAATCCTATTTGCACTAGAAATTCAATTTGACCTAGAGGTTGAATTGCTTCTAAGAGTGAAGTTGGGTTCTGTGTATAACCCGTAAAAATGGTCGTGTTTAGCCTGGATTGAGCACCACTAGTGATAGTCTCATATTCATTCTCTAATTTGATTAAATGGCTCTTTCCCAAATATGCCTAATCGATATTATACATCGATAAACTACTTCGTATCACATTAGAGTACGCACTAAGTCTCGTAAAAATTAGGTTTTTCTTGTCAACTAGACAACTTCGCTGGCATCCTCACCAGACCAAACAAACGTGAGTACCGTTTAATTTTTTTGTCTAGTCTAGAATGATGAACAAATCTCATAAACTGTCATTCTCAATTTAATACGTCTTGTCCACTATTAAATACATTACATAAATCACGACAACTTAATCATATTCATGAAATTTTTTAAGCATTTTTAATTCGCGAAATGCAAATTAAAATGTCACTTATTGTTCATGTCTAAGTCGTTTCACAAAAACCTTAATCATGCCTCTATTATTATATAGATGGTTAATATCTTCCGTCCACATTTCCGTTACCACCTTTAAGACAACCCCGTACCTCGTTGTGTGATTGTTTCTACGAACAATCGCAATATTCAAGAAGAGCTACATAACTTCGCGGATGAAGTTCAATCGTAAGCTAAACCGTCATCCAACATGAAATTGTCCTAAGCTCATCGCTAAAAGTCACGTCGTTTTTCTCTTTCATTTTTTTTAATCTAACCAAAAAAAACTTATGTCACGGGATGAGCAATAATTAAAAGGAAATGCAAACACACATCTTCACATATATCCTTTAACCAAACACTCTCAAGAACTCACATAGGTGATTCTTATTCACTAGAAACCACAAGATACACTTCTACCATACACTCAAATCTCATAACTTTTATTTACTCTTGTTAATGATCACTAGTTCTAGTACATCCCCAAATCACCAAAAGTGAAATGAAAAACCAAATCATCCTTACTACTATCAACCTTGATTCCTTGTCACTTTCACAAGAAGATTCACCATGTAACCATTCCCCATAAGTGAATTTTGTAATGAAATACGTCTCATCCTTATATCCTGACACCTTAAGTATGTGTGCCTATGTTGTCAAATGCAAATGAATTTCATAATGAAATTTGTCTCATCAAATCATTTTCACTCTTTAACAAGTGAAAAACACAAAGAAGATATTGAATCTTTAAAGTGTTGTTGAGTCATCACAATATCATGTCTTTCATTTGTCATAATCTGCTTTGAGCAAGTGAAGAACACAAAGATGATATTCAACCAATCAAGAAAACCAAAAATCACCATTAATACACCAAAACAACGCTTCATTGACTTGGCAAATGAAGACACTATAAACTCATCACCCAAGCTTCACGAATCATCTTCTAGTGCTCCAAATGCACCCTCTAAAACTCTATCTACCAAAGACACCTCATCCTCTTTAATTGACTACACATCAAAATTACCAACGTTTTTTGGGCAAGTGAAGAACACAAAGATGATATTCAACCTTCAAGTGTTGTTGAGTCATCACGATGCTCCACCATTTTCACATTTTCACCTTTGTTCATCAACATTAACAACCATCTCAAGAAAACAATCACCCCAATCAAGAATTACCAAATCCTTACATTAAGGACACTCCCACATCATCACAAGTTGCCTCACATCCTCCATTTCCTATCTTACCCATCAATTCACATGTTACTCACACTCAATCTCCACCTCAAAGTGACAACCAAACTCAACACACACCACCTCCATCTCTCCCAACAACAAAACAACATTCCCTCATCACCTTACTCTCCAAACCTACCAAACACCCAACAAACCTATAATCAATACCTCCCCTTTCCATTCACGCTCAACCTTCTTCATTTATGTTTCCTCAACAAATCATCCTTATCATCAACATTTAGTTCGACCTAAAGTCTTACGATAATGTTTATCCTTAAACACCCCAAACATGAAAAGCATACATAATGCTTAACAAATAAACCTTGAGGATTTAGGAATCTCTCAATACAACCATTAGTCTATTCAAATCCACATCATTATCTTGGTTAGATGATGATACCATAAGGAACGTGTTGATCGAGTCTTAGCCCTTAAGCATGTGTCGATCGAATCTTATCATTGGTTCTTAAACATTTCCATGTTTTAAGCATTCATCATGTTTTTTTGGTTGTTGTCTTTAGTGCCACACTTTAGAGTGCATATACCTAAAACATACATGATTTGTTTGTAACATTCCGTATTTTCAGGTCATTTACGACGTCATCTATTTTGCTAATTATTTTTTTTCTCGTACGCGTTTACTTTTAATTTTAATAGTTAAGTTAAATCGGGTGCCCCAATCAAGGGGGAGCATACACCAAGCCATTACGTTTTCAACCGCTTAAGACATCTACACATTTTTTGATATGTGTTTTTCATCCCTAGATATATTTTTTGTTGCACGATACTAACCCATGATGTAAGGTTAAAAGTTTTAACTAATTTGATCATGAATCCGCTTGAGCAATGTTCAAGGGAATGTCATTGTTTAAAAGGATTGATATAATCAAGACTTCATTAGGATGATGCAGCTCGCCTCTTGATTAAGATGTTGAAGTATAGTTAGTCTCGTATAGGAGTCCACCTTTTTATTTCGACAAAAGGGGGAGAAAAAGTGTAAACAAGTAACTTATACATTATACTATGAGTTATAGTTTACATATTTTATCATCATCAAAAAGGGGAGATTGTTAGTGAAAATATTACATTACGATATTTAATCTATACAGTCTCTTCATGTTGACAAACATGTAACTTATAACACATAACGTAAAGTGCTTAAGTTACTCGTAATCACAAATCATCAATTCATACGTCAACATCTTTCGACGTCTCATGTTTTCTTCCAACACAATTTAAGTTCGCACGCCCATCGTAAATCACTAAAGTATGAACAAACCAACAGTTATTTGTTGAATGATTAATGAAATTTTTTTTTCAACCTTACATTTTTATAAAAATGGGACAAACATTTTTAAAAAAACACATACAAAACATTTTTGTATTTATAAGAAATGTTTTATTCAAAATAAACATTTTGAATTTAAATTTTCTACCTAAAAATGACTAGAAAGTTCCAGAAAAACCTTCCTCACAAAAAGACAAAAAAGGGAGCGTCTGAAAAATAGGCGGCCCCCTTAATTAATTAAGGAGACCGGCCATAATTAAAAGGACCGCCCTTGAATAATTAAGAGGACCGCTCAAATAAAAAATTAATATTTTTCCCTATAAATAGTGGACTGTTTCCACAGATCTTCTTACCTCTTTGCACATAGTTTTTTTCAGATCTAAACTCTTCTTTCAAACCTTTTTCTTTAATTACTTAACTTGTTATAAGTTTGTTTAAATATGATCCAATCATCCATCCATTCAAGTACAAGAGAAGAACTCTCGCTATCATCAAGATGCGAAGTTATGTAGTTTAGTTAGTGCATTCGTGACATGTCTTTACATTCACAATGTAAAGATCGAGTCCAGATTCTAAACTTGTGTAATAGTTAGATCATGGTGATTATAAGAAGGTATGTTAGATCATGATGATCTTGGTAGTGTCTTGGTGATGTAAAGTTGTGAAGTGTAGGAAGATGTGAAGTGTAGTGAAGTTGTGAAGTGTAGGGAAGTTGTGAAGTGAAGTTGTGAAGTTGTGAAGTGAAGTTGTGAAGTTGTGAAGTGAAGAAGTTGTGTAGTTGTGAAGTTGTGAAGTGAATGTGACATTTCGCATTTTCGAGGTCAATATTAAATCCCGACTAAATTTCAATTTTTATTTTTAAATAAATATCGAGTTATGCCTTTTTTGTCGACTTAGTAAAAATCGTCGTTTTAAATAATTCGCGAGCCGTGCTTATGATCGATATCTGTTTAAATATTCCAAGAAGACGAAATTCTATATTTTTCCTCGTTGGCTCGAAAAATTTATTTTTACAATCCTCGTTGGTTCCCGCGTTAGCCGAATCCTTGTTGAAAAATTTACCTACACATTTAGTATACTTTTGTTAAATTTATACTTACACAAAAAAATAATACAACAAATTTTTACAAAAAAAAAACAAACATATAAACCCATGAATCCTAAGCCCTATTGGCGCCACCCCCTAAGGCCCAATCATAGTTCACCAAAAACCTGTACCAACAATTTGTTATGATGGTGTTTTGCATGTCCAGCTTATTCATTTACCTTCCATTCAAATTCAACACACAGTAAACCCACAAATAAGAAAAACATCTGCTCTCCCTCTTTTCTTTCTTCCTGTCGAGCCAAAGCAACACCAATAATCCACCATTAAATTTTTCTACTACTCCTAATCACTATTATACACTCCTACAATCAACTATATTAACCCTACATTGATCTTTATCAATCCAACAAGCAAAATCACCATGCAAAAGATTTATTAAAATCTTTATTTTTCTTGTTTCTTGAAGTTTTGGGGTGAAGATTAAGATAAGGGATTGAAGACTAGTGTCTAGGCAAGAGTTTGGTTGCTATAAAAATCAAAGTTTTTGGGATATCAATGGGTGTTTGGATCGGCTGAATTAAGGGACCAATTGGGAGGTTCGATTTGATTAATTATCTCGCATCTTCTAGTGATTGTGAGCTCTCAAAACCCTCTTTGATAATTTTATTTTATGTAAAGGCATACGTTTATGTTTTATTATATATTTTGGAATCCACTTGTATGATGTTAAATTGATTTTTAAGATGCTGAACAAGTGTTGGTTATGATATAGGATGATGATAAGTTAGTTAAGAGAAATTGTGAATTGGTTTAATGATGAATATGGCCTCTAGTGTGATTTTGTAATAAGACATTTTCTGCAGAAAACTAAAGCCCACGTTTTGATGCCGTAAAAATGATAAAGTTAAAAACTTGTTTAAGATTATGGTAGAGCTTGCCAAGACGATCGTTTCCATGTATGGATCGCCTTATAACTCCTAAAAACGAAGTTTTTACGGCAATTTGAATCTAGAAAAAATTTTGTTAAAAATTCAGTTTTTTGGATATAAATGGTTGCTGACAGAATTTTGAAGGGGTATTTTCGGACAACTATTCTATTCTGTTTCGGCCTCGGCCAAAACACAAAAAACAAAGTTGTTCGGATAGCGTTTTACGTGCCCTCCGAGGTCGGTTAGTCTAGAATTTTCAAGGTAAAAACGGGTTTAAACCTAAGAGCAAAACCTGGTTTTTTCATTTTTAAAACTGCATCCAGACCTAATGCAAGGGTTAATTTCGTTACGGATTCTGTCGATTTTCGGGTCTCGGCCAAAACTAAAAAGTTGTCCGGAACGTCGTTTTACGTCCAGGTACTTTAGAGTCCGAGATGTGAAAATGTGTTTTAATGGGTCGTTTTTGAAACGGGTCAGATTTGGCAAAGTATAATAAAAAGTTAAAAACTTATAAAGGAACGGGTTGGTTGTTGAATTTTGATAAAAATTGGGAATTAGAGCGTTTTGGAGTCCGTTTGAGCTTATGAAATGTTAACGGAAATAATTGGGCGATATATATATTATTGGGTACGTTTCGGTTACATCTAAAAATAGTAAGTCTATAAATAGAAACTTTATATATGTAATTATGTATATAGTCATAAGGTAAACAAGGAAATATGGATAAGTATATATATATTATTGGCGTGTCGGGAGTTGTCGGAAACTTAACATTCTATTAATCGGTAATTCATATCTTACCATAAATGGACTTTCCAAAAATAGAAATTTTCTAAAAATAGAAATTTTCTAAAAATAGAAACTTTCCTAAAATATAAATCTGCTAAAAATAGAAACTTTCCTAAAATAGTAACCTGCCAAAAATAGAAACTTTTCGGAAAAGCGTCGTGAATTAATACCGAGAGAAATACAATTATTATAAGCGTCTTAATTAATAAAACTTAAAGGGCGTTCATGTGGATTCATAATTTAATTATATTTATATATATAAAAAATATAAATATAAATATATATATAAATATATATTATATAAATTATATAATATATATATAATATATAAATATATATATGAAAATATAAATAGAATAAAATGAGTTGAGTGTATAAAATATATTTATTTACTTATGCAATTTATGCATTTTACACTCGATCTTTATTTCTTCTGATCACGGACCAATATATTATAGGTCGTGGTTGAGGCTATCATTATTGCTTTCGTCAAAATCGTACGTTTAGAATCTATTATCCGAAAACTTGAATAATGTGAGTTCCCATGGCCTCGCCTTATCAACTTTTAAACTGTATTTATTAACGCCCGCGAGGGTAGAACATGCTTGTTTTATAAAACTGAACACAAGAAATATTTATGGTATGCTGGACCCAATATGAGATTAATTGCATGAGTATTTTTTTTTGCCGTACAAGACCCTAACATCATGAACTGTTAATTGTCTATAGTGGGTGGCGCTAGTACAAATTAATAGATCTTTGGGTTTGACAGCCCTGTCCGGGGGTATGAACGAATCTTATTAAGCACCCGAGTCAACGGATAATTTGTATTAAAAAATTAGGTATAAGCAATAATACCTAGTTATGGGGCAACTGATTTACAACAAGAATGTGTTTAACTATAAGGCTCAGTGTCATGACTCATGCAATAGAAACGTGAATCATGGCCTTGTCCGTACAACCAGTCCCCCGATGAATCTAAACTTGGTGTTCCTTTTTATCTCATCAAACTCTATGAATTCCTCAACAATTTTTGTTGACTTTTATGCAGTTTTTACCTCAGGTAACCAAAGGGTGATGGATGCTGTGGGCACTAGAGTCGCGCTAAAGTTTTAAAGAACTTGTATTTTGTTCCATTTTATCAAACTAATCATCCATGTTTTGGAAAACTTATGTTTAGAATTTGGTAACGATCCACTATGGGACTATGTTTAAATACACCTGAAAGTTTCTTTAAATGGAACAATGTTTTTAAACGCCTCTTTTCGAGTCTTTTCTATATCCTTGTGCAATTGTACTATAATTAACACCCAATTGTTGTATATTCCGCTGCGGAGTGAAATTTGGGGTGTTAACGTGGAAAGAAGTTTGGTAGTATTGAAGTTGTGTTGTGAAGTCCATGTTAAAAAAAAAAGTTTTAGGGTTGAAAAAAGGGAAAAAAAGTTGTAGTGAAGTCGTGATAGATGGATTTCTAGCTAAGATTAGAACTCGACATCTAGCTTAGTGTCCCCGGCAATTGATATATACAGACGTTGTGTATGGATTTTCCTCCGCCTAAAGGGAGCTTGTTGACTAGTAAGATAACTCTTTGAGTTTGGTGCTCGGGTAGTGGATAGGGCGATACGAGGTGCTCGTTGACCGAACCCCTATAAACATCGTGAACGGTTTGCATTTCCTTTTACTTATCTACTAACAATTATACTTTGCATATACGCTCTATATTTATATTAGCAATTGTGTGTTTTGTTGTTGATTAATAAGATTTTGATTGTGTTTGTGTCATGGGTTGGATGTGAACAAAGTTGATGTGAATATGTATTGTTGGTATAGAATTTATATAAACACTCTTGCGAATTATATCACGGCTTGATCGGAATGAATGATACGAAACATTTTAAAGATTTAAAAGAAAATGTATTCACGACACCCGCCCCCCCTCAACGAACTATAATCCTCGAAGAGGATATATCAATTCTTAGAACTTAGGCGGGACTTCATCCTAAAGACCTAGACACATAATTAATGTCACAATTAAAAGCATCCGCATAAATCATCTTATTTGCTGTTATAATCTATCTTAGGAATAACGTAATGGTGATTTGTTAAACCCTAGCTCATAGAGACTTTACCCACTTACAGTTTAATGGCAATTTATACACTAGTAGTCCACGTTGTCCTATCATCCAATTGAAATCAAGAACTATATTTGTTTGAATTATCTAGGATTCACCTACTATCACATGTTAATAAACCTAAAGGCAATATCGATTAACATTAAGTCAGAAGCGTATCCTTAGCACGGATTTAGAAGGACAATATTTGTGATCCTATGATTCTAGATGTATAAATTAATATATGGAGAGCTATCCCATCATTTTGATTACTTGGTCTGTATCACTAGATCCAGTTGAATGATATGTCGCATACAAAAGCATGTAAACAAGTATATTGATAAACATAAACAATCAGACAACGATAAATCAAGCAATCGAGATATAAACAAAACCAAACATTAAGATCTTCATAATAATGGCTAATACCCGAAGGTATTAGCAGTCGAACATCATAATTAATACAAGAGTAATGGCTTAGCCAAGGTAAACTAACCGAGTTAACGAATGATAGCAAAAACTTAACGATTACAAAAGTATAAGAAATTACACGTTGTCTCCTATGGATTGGAATGCATTGCAAGACCTCTTCTACTCTTTTTCTCCTCTGAAAATCAACTTTTGTGGTTTAGGTATCGAGAGTATGATTTAGCACACTTAAAACTCATTTTTTAAGTTTTGTATTTATAGGGTCTGGAGTCGGTGTCGATACGGCGTATCCAATGTATTGGATACGGCGTATTGGGGTTTCTTGGAGTAGGGACCACGTTTGATATCTTCCAGAATATTTACATACTATATCTCCAATACGGCGTATTGGTCTTCACTAGATACGGCGTATTGATCAAGTTTCCTTTGTGGTCTTTGGTGAGTGCAGGCACGGATACGCCATATCTTTCTTGATGGATACGGTGTATTGATTGTCAAAATAGTAATCTTCAAAATATATTCGTTTAAGCTCCAAAATGCGCGCCTTTTGCGAATATTCACCAAGTACTCTGTAATTACTGCAATTCTCAAATATAAACAATTAAGTAACAATTCTTTGCAATAATTATACAAAATGGATTAATTACATATGATAAATGATGCTATAAAATAGACGTTATTTGCTGTCATCATATATGCACATAAAATAAAGTGTTTAACTGGAACATCTTAAGGAAATGGAAGATTGAATATATGAATTAGAGATAGTTTCACCATCTGCCTCTGTGATTGAGCCTCTGTTCACTACAACTTATGTACTCAATCTAATTCAGATTTCTACTACATGAACCTTAAAATAGAAACATTCAAAACCATTTATGTTTGTGAAAAATTTCAGCAGTTAAAAAATGCCAAAAAATTTGTTGTTTAGACAGAAAATAAGTGCAGAAAAGCACGCTAAATTTTTGGTATGAGGTTGTTTGGACATACCCTTTTGATGGGCTGTTTGGATAGAAAATAAGTGAAGAAAAAAGGATACGGTGTATTGATTGTCAGAATAGTAATCTTCAAAATATCTTCGTTTAAACTCCAGAATGCGAGCCTTTTGCAAATATTCACCAAGTACTCTGTAATTACTGCAATTCTCAAATATAAACAATTAAGTAACAATTCTTTGCAATAATTATACAAAATGGATCAATTACATGGGATAAATGATGCTATAAAATAGACGTTATTTGATGTCATCATATATGCACATAAAATAAAGTGTTTAACTGGAACATCTTAAGGAAATGGGAGATTGAATATATGAATTAGAGATAGTTTCACCATCTGCCTCTGTGATTGAGCCTCAGTTCAACTCCAACTTATGTCTCATCTAACTTCAGCTTCTACTACATGAACCTTTAAAATAGAAACATTCAAAACCATTTATGTTCGTGAAAAATTTCAGCAGTTAAAAAATGCCAAAAAATTCGTTGTTTAGACAGAAAATAAGTGCAGAAAAGCACGCTAAATTTTTGGTATGAGGCTGTTTGGACATACCCTTTTGATGGGCTGTTTGGATAGCAAATAAGTGAAGAAAAAAGGTTTAAAAATATGTTTTAGGGCTGTTTTGACAAAGCCTTTTAATAGGTTGTTTGTACAGCACTGATAAGTGCTTAATTACACATATTTTTTACCTCTAAAAACGAGCTTAAATGACCAAAAACAGACAAAAACTGCCAAATATATGTTTGTTTTGCATTTGTATTGTGCAGGAAGTGGATATCAACCTAATGTATAGTGTCGTCTAAAAAACCTAGATCGTCCTATGGTGATGTGTGAGATAGATGTGTCCTCTGTAGTTGGAATATAAGTCCTGAAAGTCATAGTGTGGGAAAACTTGGAGAAGAAAGAACTGTGCATTATGTTAATCAGAGGGACCACCCTAATATCTATGTTCCCATCTCTTCAAGACAGTAATGTGCCATATGTCAGACTAATAATCCCGCCCCTCCCCATCCTCCTAACAGAAATACGTCACTACTGATGCACCAGGAATAGTCAGCACCAGCGACACAAGTGTTACACTCAGCGCCCCCCCTACCCCCCCCCCCACCCCAAACCACCCCCCACCATACCCCCCCCCCCCCAAAACCAAACACCCCCCACCCCCCCCCCCCCCCCCACCCCCCCCCCCCCGCACCCCCCCCCCCCCCCCCCCCCTCCGCCCCCCCCCTAGGCCAACCCTGCCCAAGTACCATTTCTGTTGGAATTGCACAATACCTTGACCCATCTGATGGGACCGGGTAAGCCCCAATAGTATATTTATCAAGACTGTGTAGGTACCCAAAATGGAGCCCCTTCAATCAATTACACAGCCCATTTGTACGTTGACAATTGACAAAGATTAGTGAAGATCTTTGAAGGCCCAGATCACTAGCCCAGGTACAGCCAATCTCAAGCCATTGTACACACTAAACACCCACTCCTACACCTATTGTTGGGCTGACAAGGCCCAAATAACCAAGCACCTTACTTAATGTGTACCTTATTGGGCCCCAAAACCCTCAAAACACTAACAAGAGTGGTGCCAAAATTCCAAACCCATAAGGCCAACAAAAAGCCCTCATTTCCAATTTTTTAAAACCTTATAGGGACCAAATTGCCATTAGTTTTGAAAGTTGTTTTATTAAGATAAAATGGAAAAATAATAAACACCAAGGGTAGTTTTGCAAATTGCTTCTTAAACCTTCCTTTATTTCTTTTAAGTTAAAACAGCAATTAGGGGACCCATTTTTGTAATTATACCGCACAAAAACCTGCTTTAACTTCTTTTTTGTTATAAATAAACAACAAGGACTATAGTGGTCACTTTCCAAACTCCATTTTGTAACTAACTAAAAAACGGTCCACATAAAAGATATATGATATTAATAATGATTGAGAAAGTGTGGGGACCATTCTTGCATCATTATCCTAAGATTACTTTCTAAATACACTGGGAACAATAACTGGCACTGTTCCCCACGTACCACCGCACAAAACCTCGAATCCATCCACTTCATCCACCGGTTCCAAACCCAAACCACATTTCCCTAAGTACTCTCACTGCTCACTCCTCACCCTTTCCACAACCCATCTCCACCTATAACTCATCTCCCTGGCAAAACATCTAACCCAACGAACCCCTTCATTGGCGAGATTGAAGTCTAAGACAAAAGAGAAGGGCTTGGATTGCTCTGGATTACTTGCACACTTCTTACAACAATGCACAACCCATGGCCAAGAAGGCTAAAGACTCTTGTATAATAGAAGAAAAAGAAAGCAATGGCCGAGACTACAAACACACCACTTTTATATATGTTTTAGTGTAATTTTACTTTTAAAAGTCTTTTATTAAGCAATTAGTGTAACTCAGTTCATTTTTAAAGTCCTATGTTGTAATCCCTTGTTTATCAATAAAATTTTAAGAGTTTCTTGTTATTTTAATGTTCGAAATTTAAAGTTCAATGTTCATTGTTTAAATCTGTTTAAATGGTTGCAAAAAGTGTTAAAAGTCATTAAACTCAACTTATAATTAATTATTTCACCCTGCATTTACCCAAAAAAAGGTCAAAATACCCGAAATTATAAATTAAAGGGGTGTTTGGCACTATAGTTAAAATGGGTCAAACAAGATTTGTCATGGGTCACATGCACTCAGCCAATCTTGGCTGAGTGTGTAGGACACATTAGTATAATTTAAGTAAAGATTTTAGTAAAAAAATAAGTTTTTATGCTCCTTGTGTTATTCTGCCAAATTAATAAGCTCACATTGTGCTTAAAAAACTTAAGCTGTTTAAGACAGCATAAGCACCTATTTCTTATGCTACTTGAGTCATAAAAACCAAAAGAAAGGCCCTTGTTTCTGTCCATTGTAAGTTGACCAAGTAGAAGTCAACTTAAGAAAGATGCATGTTTTCTAAAACCCTTGATTTTTAAGTCCATATTTCAGCATGTTTAACTTGTCCCTAATGCCCCAATTTTTGGAAATAAGCTCAATCATATGCCCTCTTTATCTGTTTGTGCTTTGTTGTGGCTAAAAAGTTCATTTGTGCTTATTTCAATAAGCCAAAATAAGCCCCTATGTCACTAATACCCTCCCCTGGTGCTGAGCACCAGGGTTAAGCCCTCATTTCTAGCTTATTTAGAAACTAGACCCTAGGATTTTATGCCTTTTTCATATAGCTTATAGGTAGTGCTATTAGGTTTAGCAGCTTAGTTTAATTAGAAAGCTTATTTAAATAGCTTAATAGTAGCTTAAAAGTAGCCTATTTCTGTCTTTTTGTTAAAACTGTTTAGATAGCTTATTAATTTCCAGCTTATTTTAGGGCTTATTAGATTTCCATAGCTTATAATTAGGACTCCCCTATCCCTATTTATCTGTCCCCCATAGTTTAGCTTATTTTGTTAGCTTAAATCACAAAAAGAAAGCAAAATAAGCTTATAAGCTTATTAAGTTTCTGTCAGTCCAAAAGCTTCATTTTCTGGCTTATTTAGTGGATTTCAGAAATAGTGCTTATTATGAAAAATGTTGCCATTAAGCCCCTTTACAACTTTCCTGTTTTGACTTTTTGATAATAAGCACTTAGGACTTGATTTGCAATCGGGGTCCACTTCAGGGACCATTTGTGTAATTTCTTCTTTTATAGTTAACATTGTTAGTCCCCTTTGTTAGTTAGC
>BQNB010064344.1:0-35344 GCA_026074375.1 Tanacetum coccineum
AGCCATCATTAATCCGATTATAAGTTGGTTTGTTTATTCAGTGCAATGATTACTTATCTTAAAGAGGCATATCATTCTTAGACTTAGGCAGAGATTCTTCCTAAGACCTGGACACATTAAATCTGTCATAATTAAAGCATCCGCATAAAGCATCCTTATTACTTGATTATAATCTATCTTAGGGATTAAAGCAATGGTGATCTTGTTAAACCCTAGCTTATATAGACTTTACCCACTTACTACTTAATGGCAATTTATACTCTAGTAGTCCACTTGTCCAACTATCCAATGGAATCAGAACATTACTAGTCAACATGTTCAATAAACCAATGGCAATTTCTGTTAACTAGTTAAGCCAGAAGCGTATCCTTAGCACGATTTTAGAAGGATAATACTTGTGATCCTATTATTCTAGATGTATAAATTACTATATGAAGAGTTATCCCGTCATCTAGAATACTTGGTTTGTATCATAAGATCCAGTTAAATGTGTGACAACCATGACTTGCGTAGGTTAGTTAAACCGTTAAAGTTGATTAAAGTATTTATATGTGTTATGGTTGCGTGCTTATGTGATCTTATATGAGTATTTGATATCAATCCGTGATGCGTGTTCATCTATTAGTGATTGAGTTGTAGTTTTGGTGGCTATTTCATTTCGTGCACACTTTGTGACGATGGAAATGATAGCATGAATTTACGCGTTATCGTGTTATTATAAGTGTTTGTGATGGCAGAAATGAATGATTTAATCATGGCATTTCGTATTGATGGTGATTTTAGAATTTTAGTGCATTTGAATATTATAGCATTGAGAAATTAGCGTATCGTGTATCGTTAATTTTGATTCGGGAATATTTAGTAAATCGAGATTTGATAATTTATTTAAGTAGTGATTAATAATAATAGTTGGGAAAAATTATAAGTAGTGTTACTATTTTTATTTTCAGTTATGTGTAATTATTTAAAAGATTTCAAATAAATGTGTAATATAAAGTTTTTGTAAAAAAAATATATGTATATATATAAAAAACAAAATTTTATAAAAAAATAATAAAATAATAAATTTATTAATTAAAGGAAGAAAGCCCAATTCAACTAGGAGTCTAATTTGTTACCTTTTTATAAAACATAATCAGTATTTTTTTCCTTCACTTCTCTATGTCGACCAAGAAACAAGGAACCCTAGCCATTATGTTTTTTTAGTTTCTCAAAATTCAAGGTAAGATCTCTTGTTAATCTTAAATCAATTCAAGATTTTAAACTCCTAATCACACAAATGTTTTAATCATTGTTTTAATTATATAACAATTGAATTGATGGATTAGGGTTTTGTAAAAGTTCTGTAATTAATATGTTATAATCATCAAAAATTGTTTTAGGGATAATAATTAGGGTTTGGGTATGTTTAATTAGGGTTAAATGTTGTAAATTCAGAATTAAAAACTAGGCAGATTTTTTTGAGTCATCTTGTGAGAGTCATAACTTGGTCTTACGGATAGATTTTATTGATTTTATTGAGCCTAAAATTAACTAAAGAGAATCTACTTTCCAACCCCATTGGTTTCATGAACTAAAAGTAAGCAAAAGTCAATTAAAATAATTTTACAAGATTCGTTGTCAAATCTGAGTTTTTGGGGCAGATTCTAAGTTGTGTTTATGAGGTCAAAAACCATATCAAAACGTATTTTTAATTAATGGTATTGCTACTGTAGCAAGTTTATGATATTTATGATTTTCTAGAATTTGTGTAGAATTTTTTTATGTGTTTAAATGGGTCTGCTCAAGCTAAATGTTTTGAAGGTCGAATCAGGTCAAATTCTGGACACTTTGTGATGTTGATTTTTTATAAAATAGTTAGACTCAATATTATTTTTTTATAAAAATCTCAGTAGTTCATAACCCATTGAGAAGGTTATAAATGCAATAGGAAGTACCAATTTAGTGATTTAGTATTTTATTTGTGGTCATGAAATGACTATAAAATTCTGCTCAAAAGCTAAAAATTAGAATAAAAGGATTAAGAGTATTTGGGGTTTTTGATGGTTGTATTGGGGGGATAATTTTGGGGGGATTGTGGGGTGTGTAGTGTGGTGTGTATGATCTGGGTGTGGGGGTCTGCGTCGGGGGCCAGGGTGCGCGACCGCCGCCGAGCTCACGCCTGTGGTTTGACGACCAAACCAGCGAGGCAAAGAAAAGACAACGACACGAAAAGGCAAGGGACAAAGGTGCGCCGAGCAGAGAGACGCCGAGAAACAGACCGTCAAGAAGACCGAGTGTTCTGAAAGAGTAACCAAAAGAGAGCGAACAGAGTAGAACAAGTTAGAGTAAAAACGAAGACGAACTAGAGAACGCTACAGGTTGAAGAAACACGGACGAGGAGACGAAAACGAAGCAAGCACCACCAGAAAGTCGAGAGTAGTGGCAAGCCGCCACAGTACCAAGCTCGCTCGCTGCTCGCTCAAAAGCGCGCGAAAGGAGAACGCATAAGCAGGGGGAGTCCAAGAACAACAGTACGAGTGAGGGAGAAGGGAAGCCGCGGAGAAAGGCCGTAAAAAAGAAAAGAAAGACGCGACACAGCAGTAGAGAGAAAGAAAGACAGACCGCCGAAAAAAGTTCAAAGGAGGTAAGGACGAAGAGAAATGACCCGAACAAATAAGTAGGGGGGTAAAGAAGATACAGAAGCAAAAAGAGAGCAAATAAGAAGGAGAAGTAAGGAGAGAAAGAGAAGTACGACGAGCTAGAGGTACGAGAGAGATAGAGAAGGGGTCGGAGTTGAGAAGAATAGCGAAAGAAGAGACGATAGATAAATGTACACTCTCGGTAGGAGAGACTAGCAAGCACAGTACAAAGACGACGAGAGAGAGAGAAAGCAAATAAAGCAGAAATAGAAGAGCGCAGAATACGAGAAGAGAAACAGTAAAGGAAGAGTGTGTGACAAAGAAAGTTCAGGAGAACAAGAGAAGCAAAGTCAAACGTAAAGAGGAGGAGAAAGAGAAAGTAGAGAAGAGAGAGAAGAGAGTAGAGGGAAAGTAGGAAGAAAAAAGGATGAACAAAGAGCGAGGTCGAGGGACGAACAGAAGGGAAAGAGAAACAAAAGTAAAAAAGAGGCACCCTGGCGAAAGCTAAAGATAAGAAACGGAGAAGGTACGAGCGTCAGAAGGACGGACCAGATAGAGAGAGTAGAACGACAGAGAGCGAAAAAAAGACGGAGAAAGAGTCCACAGAACGCAGACCCAAGAGAGGATAAGAACAAGTGAGAAGAAAAAGGAAAGAGCAAGGAAGTAGAAGAAAGAGAGCAGGAGGACAGACGAAAAAACAAAGCGACGAGACAGAGGAAGACCAAAAAGGAAAGAAGTCCACAGACCCAAGCAGAGTAGAAGAAAAAGAACGAGTAGTAGAGAAAAGACGAGCAAAAAGGAAAAGAGAAGAAAACAGACGCGAAGAAGAGAGTAACGATCAAGACCGAGTAGGAAGAAGAAAAGCTACGGAAAAGGGATACAAATGACGAAAAGATGAAAAGAAGCAGAAGAAAAGAGAAGAAAAGAAAGTAGAGAGGATAAACAGAGCGAAACCAAGGACGACGAAATAAAGGAAGAAGAAAGAGAGCACAAGAAAGAGATAGAGGCAAAGGAGACAGTAAAGAGGAAGAAACCAAGATGCTAGCTTCGACGATGAATGAGGTTAACAGAGTAGAAAGCATGAGAACAAAAGTAAGAAAGAAGAAAGGTAGACGTCCAAAAGAGGAAAGAGAAGACAGAGAAAGAGGTAAAAGGCAATGAAAAGGCAAGAAAAGAGACGACGCTCAATAAGAGAACGAGAGAGAAAGAGAAGGAAAGAAAAAGTAAAGAAGGAAACAGCAGCGAGTAGAAGAAAGAAGAGAAGACAAGAGAAGAAAATAAAAAAGGTAAAGAAGAAGGAAGAGTTAAGTGGAGTATAGAAGAAAAGAGAGAAGAAGAGAGGAGAAGAAAAAACAAAGCAACAGACGTAGAGTTCTTTAATAGTAAAGGAGCAAGGAAGGCCAGAGAAACAAGAGAGAAGTGGAGAGGGAGCCCACTGAGAGAGGTAAGATGAAGAACAGCAAGAAAGGAGCCCAGAAAAGGTAGAAAGAAAGAAAAAAGACGAATAAAAGTCGCAATGGCGCACAGGACGAAAGTCACAGAAAAACAAACGCAAAAATAAGAGAAGGACGCAGCAGTAGGATAGAATTAGTAAGACAGAAAAGGAGAAAGAAACAGATGAAAGAAGAGAGAATAAGCGAACAAAGAAACGGTAAAAGGAGAGAAGAAGTCAAAGTAAAACAAGTAGGCAACGGGTGAATTAACGAGTGAAGAAAAAAAAGAGTAAAAGGAGGTGACAAAAAGTTAAAGAAAGACAAGGGACAAGTAGAAAGAGGTGTGAAGTAGAAAGAGGAAGACTTGTAAAAACAACAGACCGACAGAGTAGCACAAGCAGACAAACGGAACAGAACGAGAGAGCAGGGCCAGCGGAGAGAGAGTACAGTCAGGAGAGTAAAGACCAGGAACAGACGAAAAAGGAAGAGAGAAAAGAGAAAGAAGGAATGAGAAACGTAGGAAGGAAACAGAGAGTCAAGACAAGGAGAAGAGGATCCGCGCGCGTTCCAAAGTGCGAGAGAAGATAGAGAAGGAGCACAAAGTAAAGTTTCGAGCGCAAGCAGAAGAAAACGTAAGTCAAACAGGGTTAAGAAGAAAAGGACGCGAACACGAGAAGGGCGCCAAAAATCGGCAGAAACAGGCTCTACAACAGACACGAAGAGAGTAGAAGAGGATGAAGACGCTACAATCGAAAGGGAGAGAGGGAAAGGGAACAGTAGGACAAGCTCGTATAAGAGACAAACGTGTAATGTAAAAGTATAAAAAAACAAAAAAGAAGAGAGACCCGAAAAGAGGGAGGAAAAGAGAAATGAATAGTAGGAGTAGACCAAGTAGAAAGGTAAGAGAATGAGAGAAGAGAAGAGGAAAAAAGGTAAGACAGTAAAGAAAAGCAAAAAGAAAGGAGAAAGGATGAAAGGAGAAAAAAAGAAGAGGGAGAGAAGAAAAGGTCAAAGCACGAAGGCAGCCCGGCACGGGGGATTTAGAAAGAGAGGATAAAGAGAAACCAGTACAAAAGACAAAACGAGAAAGAGGACGTGTAAGTAGAAAAAAGTGAAAAGTCAAGTAAAAAAAAAAAAGCGAGAGCAACAAGGAAAAGATGTAATCGAAGAAAACCTCAGACAAAAGCAAAAAAGAAAGCAACAAAAAAAACGAAGGAACGTAGAAGCATGCAGAAAAAGAGAAAAGGGTATAAGGGAAATGTGTGTGTGTAAGAGGAGACTGGAAGATGAAGAGAGAGACAAGCGTGAAAGGACAAAGCTTGCACTACAAGATCAAGCAAGCAGCAAAAAAAAAAGGACAAGGAAAGGAGGAAAAAAATAACAAAAAGGAGAAGGAACATGAGTACGAAAAACAAGTTAAGTACGCAGTAAGGAAGAGAGAGTAGAGTAGCACAAGAAGAGCAAGGAGACGCAAGAGAAAGAGATAAAAAAAAGAAAGGAAGGTGTGACAGAAAGAGGAGAGAGAAAGTCAGAAGGTGAAAAGAGTAGGAGAAAAGGGGAAAGGTAACAAGAGTAAGCAAAACGAGAAAGAGAAAAAGTGGGGCGAAGCAGAGTGAAGAGAAGTATAGAGAGAAAGAGGAGAGACAACACAAAGTGAACAAGAGAAAGATAGGAAGGGGAGGAACACGCAGCTGAAGAGAGAGGTAGAGCCATGCTGAGAAGCAGCAGCAGAATGAAGAAGAAGAAGGAAGGTAAAAAGGACCGGTACGAACTGAGAGAAGAGTCGCGACGAGAAAGAAAGAGAGAGAAAAAAAAAGAAGCAACTGCATGAAGAGCAAAAGAAAGGTGAGACGCCGTTAGGTAAAAGAACGTAGGCGAGAACCGCGGATCGCCAAGGGGAAGCGGCAACAGCGAAGAAAGGGTAAAGGCGAAAGAACCACGACAGGGAGACACCAAGGAGCCAAAGAAGACACAGGAGACGAAGGAAAAAAAGATGAAGAAAAAAAGATCCGAAAGAAAAGGCGGAGTTGGAGAGGAACGGCCGCGCCCCAACAGACCACGACAAAACAAAGTGAAAAACAGAGGAGCGTAGCAAACCCGGACCAAGCACGACGGCACCACGTAGAGAGCAGAAGAGCTAGTAAGGTCGAGGGCAGCCAAAAAAGACGTTAGCGAACCAAAAGCACGAGTCAAAAGAGAAAAAGTGGAGAGAGCTTCAAAGACCCAACGCCGCAGAAAAAACAGAGTTTAGAGAGAAGCGGCGATAAAAAGCAAAGAAGAAAAAGACACAAGAGAGAGAGAGGAAACAACAACAGGAGAAGAAACAGGAGAAGTAAAAGTAAGCAGAGAAGAGTAAAAGAGAAGCAGTAAAAGAAAAAAGGTAGATGAAAGAGAGTTGGAGAAAAGTGAGAAAAAGAGAGAAAAAAGGTGAGAAAACGAAAGGGACGAAGGAGAAAGGAAGAAGAGATGAAAAGTATTAGAGGAGGTATGTAGAAAAAAAGAGAAGAAGGAGAAAGAAAAAGTTGAAAAGCGGCAAAACGAGTTAAGGTAGCCGAGAGAAGAGGATAAAGAGGAGAGAAAGTAGGGGAAAAAAAAAGTAGAAAGGAAGACAGTAGAAGAAAGTAAGAAGAGAGTAGAGGAAGGGAAGGAGAAGTGTAGGAGAGAGAAAAGAAAAAGCGCGCGAGAAGTAAAGAGAGGAACAAGATGAGCAGAAGAAGGAAGGCAAGATAAGAACGGAAGGAAAAGAAGAAAAACAAGGTGAAAAAAACAGAAGACAGGAAGGAAAAAGAGAAGATAGAAGAAGACATATAACGCAGAAGAGCTAAAAAGAAGAAGACAAGACACAAGACGACGAGGGAGAAGACGAAGAAGGCGGTAGTAAGGAAGAGCGCAAAAAGTAGCGAGAGTCGGAGCTTGAAAGTGAGGATTGAGAGAAGAAATAAACAAAACGAGAAACAAGCAGAATGTAGAGATTAAAGAGTACAACAGGAACAGCGAACAAATTAAAAAGGCAAAGAGAGAGAGACAGAGTGAAGAAGAAAGACGCGCAGCAAAGAGCTGCATGAAAGAGAAGGGAACGAGTTAAAGCACGACGAGGAACAGAAAAAACGCGAGGCGACTAGAGACGAAGACGGGCGTACCAGGAGCAAAAAGACAAAGAGAAGAAGGCAACAAGAAGACAAAAGAAACCACAAAAAAACAAGACGTTAAAAAGAAAGAGAAAACGAAAAATCGAATAAAACGAAGAGAGAGTAAGATGACGTTACAGGACGGACGACACGAGGAGAAAGCCCCTGGGGACAGAAGGAGTTACAACTGAAGAAGCGCTAGCGCTCAGAAATGAAAAAGAGAGAAGTTAAGAAATGTGTGTGTGTGTGTAAGAGAAGACAAAGTAAAAAATAAACTAAGAAAGAGAAAAGAGCTCCGCTGAAAAAGAAAAAGATGAAAGAAAGCAAGGAAGAAAGAAAAAGTAGAGATCAAAAGAGACAAAAAAGTAAAAAGAGAAGGAAAAAACGGGTGAAGAGTAAGAAACAAAGAGAAAAAAGAGAAAGAAAAAGGATAAGAAGGAAAGAAAAAGGAGCGCATCCACAAGTGAGCAGAAGAACCAAGAAAGAAAAAACCAGACGCCACGGCCGAAGGAGTCTAAGCAGCAGCACGGAGAGCAGAAAAAAGAGAGAGAGAAATGAAGGGTGAGAAAGAAGGTAAGAAAAAAAAGCAAGTCAGACGAGAGAGGAGAGAGACAGGGCAGGACGAAAACAAGGAAGGGTAGACGGAGCGAGGCCAAAGAACCACCACAAGCAATAAAGGTAAGAATAGGACAGCGAGTAGAAAGAGGTTCAGAGAGAGTAGAAACAAAGAGGAGTAGAAAAACAAAAGAAGAGGAAGACGGAAGGGCAAAGGCGAACGAGAAAATTAGGAGAGAGAGAAAGAGGAGAAAAGAACAAGGAAGAAAAGACGAGTAAGACGACGTAATACAAAACACAAAGACAAAGAGAAAGAAGAGAGAAGATAGTTAAGAGAGAGTAAAAACGACGAGACGAAAACACGACAGAACAGCGAGGAGAGGAGCAAGCTTCGCGAAAGCGAAGCACGACGGAGGAAAGTCGTCACAACGGAGAGAGAGTAGAATAGCGAGTTCGTTAAGGGAAGAGTAGCGGGAGAAAACAACAAAGCGTTCAGTAGAGAGATGGAAGGCATCGAGAGAGACGCAACCGACAAAGAAGAAGCCCAGAAGGAGAAGAGCAAACACGAGAGGTAAGAAAAAGATTAAAAAGAAGACAGGAGGAAAAGAAGAAAGTGTTAAAGAGGTAACAAAAAAGCAAAAAGCAACAAGGTAAAAGGGAACAGCAGAGGGAAGATGAAAGGAGAGGAAAGCACAACGGAAGAAGAAGGAGTAATAAGGAGAGAGAAGAGAGAGAAAGAGAAAGAAACGAGAAGGAGTAGAAGGTAGAAGGACGGACGGCTCAGGGGAGTAAGGAGAACCAAAGAAAGGAAAAAGAGAGAGGGAGAACAGAAAAGAGCAGGAAGAAAGAGTAGGAAGCAAAGAAGCAAAAAGAGAAAAAAACGACAAAGCAGCAAAGTAAAAACGAAAGGCAGAAAAAAGAGACGATGAAAAAGAAGGAGGCAATAACGCAGAAGACCGACAGCAAAAAGAGTTGTAGAGAGTAAGAGAAAGACAGACAGACCAACGAACACGAGAGAGTAAAAGATACAAAAAGGATAAGAAAAACAAGTAACAAAGGGAGAAGCGAGGCACACAAAGAGAGAAAAGAAGCGACTCTGCGCAGAAGAATAAAGGAGAAGAAAAGGTGCAGGCTAATTGTCAAGAGAAGCAGTAAAACGGAAGTAGACAAAGCAGCAGCGAACAGCGCAGCGAGTCAACCGGAAGCAGAGTAGAAAGACAAAGAAGTGCAAGAACGAACGGAAGAGAGAGAAAGAAAGCGCGCGATAAAACGAAAGTCCCGGTAATAGTAAAAAGGAGAGGACAAAACGAGAAGGCGAAGAGAGTTGAAAAACAGTTCGAACCAGAGGAAGGAAGCAAAAGTTAGGAGAAAAAAAGACGTTAGTAGGTTCAGCAGGAGAGAGCAAAGAAAAACCAAGACAGCAGTCAGAGTAAGAGTAGGAGGAGCAAGAGAAGTGACGAGAACCCGTAAGGCGACGCGCGAAGAAGAAAAGAAGACTCGCGCTCTACGAGTAGAGCAAGAAAAAAGAAAAAGAGGGGAAAGGAGTCAAGGAAAAGTAGAGAAGAAATGATGAAGTGGACAGTAAACGACCAAAGAAAGCGCTCCAAGCAAGTTAGACCCGAACGTGCGACAGAAAGCAGAGCACGAGCAGACGAGCGAAAACAGCAGACGAAACAGTCAAGTAGAGAGAGAGAACATGTGAGTTTCAAATCTGCTAGGTATACGCTCTCGGTAAAAGTAAAGAGACCCAAAGGCATCAAAAGACAAAGAAAAGGAGACAATTGGGGAGTAAGAGCAAGCAAAAAGAGGAAAAAGAAGTAAAAAAAGAAAACACGAAAAAAAGAGAAAACGAAAGAAGTAAAACGTACGCTCGCAGAGAGTCAAAGAGCAGTATCAGAGTAGAAAAAAGGAGGAGAAGTAGGTAAGGAGGTTTAAAGAGAAAGAAAAACGAAAACGGGTGGATCGCCGACGCCCGGGCCCACGAGCACCGCAAAGAGAAGAGAATAGTAGAAACTGAAAAAGCAGACCAAACAAACGAGAAGGGAGCCGAGCAAAGAGAGAAAAGAGAAGAAACAGAGGAAGAGAAACAAAAAAAAAAGCAGGAGTAAAAAAGAATAAAAAAAGGAAGAGTCGACTCGCTCTCGCAGAGAAAGAGAAAAGGTCGAGAAGAAGACGCGAGGAAGAAAACTAAAAAAATAGCAAGAAGCAAAAAAGAAAACAGAAGAACAAGCGAGTACGAGGAAGAAAAGTAGAAACAGAAGAAGGAGGAAGAAGAAGTTAAAAAAAGAAAGAGAGGTGTTCAAGCGGAAGAAAGGAGAAAAGAGAAAAGACAGAAAGAGAGCACAGAGAGAAAGAAGAAGAGAGAAAGGAGGAAAAGGAAAAAGAAAGAGCGAGAGGAAAGGAAAAAAAAGACAAAGAGGTAACAGTTAAAGAAGGAAAAAGGAGAAAAGGAAGAAACAGGAGGTCGAGAGAGAGACAAGAAAGGTGAAAGCTACCCAAGAAAAACAGAGAAGGAGAAAACAAGAGAAATAGGACCCCAGAGGTAAGAGTGAAACAAGAAAGAGCAGAGGAAGTAAAAAAAAAGGCAGGGCATAAAGAACATGAGAGAAAAGGAAAAAAGATGAGAAGAGAACAGGAAAAGAGGAGAAGTAAATTGAAGTAACAGCAGGTACGTAGAACAGAAAGTAAAAAAAAGAACAGAGGAAGAAGGAAAGACTGAGGCAAGGAAAAAGAGAAAAAAAAGGGAGAGAAAGAAAGGAAAAAGCAAGACGCCGTTGAACGCGAGTGCAAGAGAAAAAAAAAGAAAAGTACAAGAAAGGAAGTAAGAAGCGAGAAGAGAAGTTTAAGAAAAAGAGAAAACAGGAGAAAAGCGAAAGCAATGAGAGAGTTAGCGGAGAAAGAAGAGAGAGAGACAGTACCTCAGAGAAGGAAGTAAGTGAAGCAGGTTGTAAAAAGGGAAAGAAGGAAAGAGAGAAGAAGTAAAAAGGGGCGGAGGACGTTAAAACAGCTACAGTAGAGTAAAGGCAACCAGCACGAACGGAAAGCACCAAGGGGAAAAGAGAAAAGGAGACAGATACACAGAAGAGGGACACCGGAAGCGACAACGGTAAAAAAACAAACGAGTAAGAAACCACAGCACGAAGAGAGCGACGAAAACAGTGAAAGGCGAAGAGAGAGAGACACGAGCGTAGTACACGAGAGCGAAAGGAACAAAGAGCAGCAGGGGCCGCCGGAACGCTGAGACCGGAAGCAGCCAACGTAGACACGTAAACGGCAAACGCAAAAAAGGAGAGGTGAAAGTAGTCCAGAGCCACCGACAGACGCAAGTAGGGCGAGCCAGGGCGAGCAGTGGTGTACAGTAAGCACGAAGCAAACGCGGACATCGCCGAGGTTCCGACTGCAAAACGCACCAACAGCTCTGGAGGCCGGACGAGAAACGGTAGAGGCAGTCAGTACCGGCAGGGCCTGGCACACACAACGCGGGAACCGAAAGGAAACGGCGGAGAACAGTAGAGACGCGAGGGAAGATCCGAACGGTAGAAGTTACACCAAAGACGAGACAGCACCAGTACCACGCAGCGGCAAACACAAACAACAACAACGATCACAAAAAAAGTACGACAAAACACAGACATCGTAAAAGAGTAACCGGGGATAGCTTCGAGAAAAAAGAAACAAACACAGAAAGAAAAGAATAGACTCGCGCTCTGCTCTACAAGGCCAAAGAATCGAGAAAAGTAAGTAGAGATAATAAAAAGAAAGCTCGCGCTGGAAAAGGGAAGTTAAGGTAAGAAAGCCACCACGCGCGCTCCATAGCTCACCGCAGAGACAAGAGGAAGGTAAGAGGACAAGAGCAGTAAAAGGAAGGAGAAGAAAGAGAGAACGCCGGAAAGCAAGGCAGCGACCAAGCAGCGAAGAAGCGAGAACAGGAACGACGAAGTTTAGAAAAAGAGAGACAGAGAGAACGGAAGAGAAGGCGTACAGTAAGTACCAGTCACAAGAAGAAGCAGAAAAAAAGAAGAGAAAGAGGGTAAGAAAAAAGAAAGTCAACAGACGAAGAGGTACCACAAACCAAGAACGCAACGCGGCCCAGAAAGATGAAGAAGAGTGAAGAAAGGAGACAAAAAAGCAAAATATGGATGCCACACCCGAAAAAAAAAGAAAGGAAGAGGGGAAGGTAAGACACAAAAAGTCAAAGAGCTAAAGAGACAGAAACGCAGCGTTGAAAGGTGACGTAAGAGAAAGTAGTCGATCGAAAGTAGAGTACGCGCGCGATCTCGCACTCTCGCACACGCACGCCGGTGCGAGGAACAGGAGAAAAACAAAGTAAGGAAGTAAGTAAAAGACGCTCTATCTCTCGCGCGAAGAGGAAAAAAGACAGCGAAAAGAAAGAGAGAATGTCAAGAGAGGAGAGAAGTCAAATTGACACAAGAAGACAAAGTTGACAAAAAAGAGTAGAGGAAAGCAAGAGAAGACGTAAAGTAGAAGAGAGAGCGGAGGTTAAAAGAAAGGGTAAGCCAGAAAATGAGACAAAGAAGGCAAGAGGCCCCTCGAGCTCGCCTCTCGCAGAACATCCACGCTCGTAAAAGAGAGAAAAGACACTGACAAGTCATGAAGAGAAAACGAAAAGAAAGAGTTGAAAGACGAAAAAAGAGAGAGAGTCTAAGTAGATAAAAGAGCAGAAAAGAAACGGAGAGGACGCCGCAGTACGAAAGAGTAAGGTAGAAAAAAGTGAAGCAGAGACAAGACGTAAAAGAGAAGCGCCGAGGACAGCAACGACGAGACAGAAAGGGTAAAAAGCCGCAAAAGTCACAAGAGCGGAGGAAAGGAGATGCGTAAAGGAACAAAAGTCAGGAAGTCGCAGAAGTAAGAGAGGAGAGAGGAGGGAAAGAAAACGAGAGAACGACAGAAACCGAGAGAGAAAAGTTAGCAGAGAGCGAAGTTAAAACCCAGAGAAACAGCAAGGTAGAAAGGACCGAAGGCGTATAGCGAGCACAGAAAGGAGAGTGTAGTTAGTAAAAGGAAAGTGAGCACAGTAGCTCAAAAGAAGAAACAGAATGAGAGATGTAAAAAGACGGAGAAACAAAGGGAAAAAAGAAAAGAATGAAGACGAGGGACCAGTAAACGAGCCACAGCAAAAGAAGGTAGAAAAACAAACACAAGGACGAGGATCAACCGAGAACGAACGGCAATGAGACAAGAACCGAAATAGCACTCTACGCCTCTGCTCTGCTCGCACGAGACAAGCAGAGCGAGAAGTAGCAAGCAACGGACAGAGGAAGAACCGTAGCCCCAGCGTAGTACGAAAAGTTGACAAAGAAAGAGAGTTAAGAAAAGAAAGAAGAATGGACAGAGTAAGGAAGAACAGAGAGAAGTTCGCAAGACGTACCCAGAGCACTGGCGTCACACCAAAGAAAAGGACGGTTCGAACCGACAAAGGAAAGTGCTCGCGCACGAAGCGCATATTCGCAAACAGACGAAAAGTTAAGAAAATGAAGGGAAAGAGGTCAAAGAGAACAAGACAGACAAGTGAAGCAGCAAGCAGGACACCCAAAGCGAGGACACCCGCAGACGCGAGAGTGCAAAAAACACAGTAAGGGAGAGAAAAGTGGTAGTAGCGCGCAGTAAGACAACAAACGCAGCGGAGAGTAAAACGAGTAGAGACGAAGAAGGCAACCACCGAGCTGTAAGAGCTAGAGAAGGAGTAGAAGACGCAGCAGCGAAGAGCCAAGCAAGAATGCAACAGAGCCCTTCTCTGCTCGTCAAGTACGATCGCGCGAAGACAAAAGAAGAGACAAAAAACAGCACCCCGAAAGGAGCGACAGAGCCGAGAGAACGGAAGAGTATGCAGAGAAGCCGAAGTCAACACCAGGAGCGGAGACGAACAAGACACGAGCAGAACGCGAGACGCCGAGGTAAAGACACAGAAAGTAAGAGAGGCAGCACGAAGAAGAAGAACGACACTAGGATAAGTGAAAGTAAAAAGCCACGACAGGTCGCACAGAGAGTAAGCACGAGAGAGAAAAGCAGCTGCGGCCGAGCGACGTTTCCAGGCCAACATAGTCCGAGGCGGTGTGTGTGTGTGTGTCCCCGGAGCATCACAAAAAACGCACAGAAGAAGAAACAGACTCTATCGCACATCATCGCTAACGAATAAGCAGCTCTAGAAAAAGCGTAGTAAAAAAGGACAAAACAAAAAAGAGAAAGAAAAAAATCTCGCAAAACAAAAGGGGCGCGCGCTAAACGACGCTCGCACAGTTAGAAACTGGAACAAAGAGAAGACGATGCACAAGAAAGAAAAACGAAAAAGGGGATGAAGAAGGAAAAGCAACCCGTCAGCGAGTAAAGGACGACGCAAGGCAACGAAGATAAAAGCAGGGACGCGAAAAGCAGCAGGCCGCAGAGAAACAAGAGCGAGGAGGCAACAAAAAAGAAAAACAACTGAAAAACAACAGAATAACGACGAAGAAGAAGGGTAGCAGAAGGAAAAAAGAGGCCAAAGAAAAGAGAAAAAATATCTCTGCGCCACGCGAGATAACTCGTTTAAAAGCGCAATCCCGCTCGCTCGCCGCGAAATCGCTCGCTCTCAGCGCGAAAAGAGTACAACAACAAAAGAGGAAAAAAGGAGAGGAGAAAAACGCAAAGGAAAAACGAAAAGAAGAGATAGAAGAACGTAAGACAACTAGATAGAACGCGTGGACCAGATGAGGCACAAGAGAAAGCTAAGGCTGAAAAACAGAAGAAGAAGTTAAAAGGAAAACGACGACAGGAAGTAAGTATGAAAGTACACAGAAAAGAGATAAGAAGACGACAAGAGTACGAGAAAGAGCAGGAAGAAAGAAGACAGAGGAGGGCACAGCGCCCCAGACTGCACCCCAGATGTTGTCGCCAGGTCGCGTGAGCAGAAAAAACGAGTGACAGCGCCGAAGCAAGTAAGAAAAAAGGCCGCGCAGATAGAGGGGACAGAACAAGAACGGTAGAAAGAGTAATCGGAGAAGGAGAAAGACAGCGAAGAAGAGGACGTGCTAAAGAGAATAACCGACGAGCTTTATTAAGTAAAAAGAAAGAAGAAGAAAATATAAAGGGTAGAAAAAACGCGAAAAGGTAAAAGAGAACGAGAAGGAAAGAAGTTCCGAAAAAAGGAAAGTAAAAATAAAGGAAAGGACAAGTGAAGAAGGTCAATACAAGAGAAAAGCGAGAAAGTAAGAGAGGAGGTAAGAAAAAAAAAGCGAAAAGAATCCGAAGCGAAGAAGAAAAGAAAGAGAAGGAGAAAGAGGAAGACGTACAGCGAAAAAGAAACAGAAAGAGAAGAAAAAGAAGGTGAAGGAGTAAGGAAGCGGAGGGAAAAGAAGCTACAAAAGAGTAGATGCAGAAGTAGGAAAAGTTAGGAAAAGAGAAAAAAGTAGCCCACCCACAGCACCGCCCAACCTCACGCCCCCACGAAGGCGAGGACACGACAAGAACCGTAAAAGAGAAAAGCGGTTCAAGGAGTAAGAACCAGAACACGAGAGAAAGAAAAAAAAAAGTAGTTAGAGAAGTGAAAGGTAAGAGTAAAGCCAGTTCCAAAAAGGAGACGTAAAACAAGATATAGAGAGAAGAAAAATGGACCTGTAGAGAAAGAGGGAAGCGAAGTAAATAGAGATGGAAGAAAAGGAAAACAAAAGAAAAGGGTTCAGGGAAGAGAGACCTACGAAGTTAAGAGTAAACAGTATAAGTCAAACAAAGTTACGGTAGAAAAAGACGAGAGAGAAGAAGAAAAAAGACAAGACCGAAGAAGGAAAAAAAAGAGAAGAGAGAGGGAAGGAGAGGAGCAACAAGGAGAGTAGAGAGAGAAGCGGCCGAGGAGTGAAAAAAGAACACAAACGTAAAGAAGTCAAGAAAAGAGATGCGAGAGAGGTGTAAGAAGAGCAGATGGAGTTTCGTAACTAGAGAGCGCGAGAGGGGCAGAAAAGTAAAAGTAAAGCAAAGAAGAAGAGGGAGTGCAAGGAAAGAAGCGTCGTACGAGTGATAGCAAGTAAAGAAAAAATATGTAGAGACAGACGACGTTAGTAGAAAAGAGGGGGGGGGGGGGGGAAAAAGCGCTGAAAGCAGAGAAGAAAGACCACAGAGTTACGACAGAAGAAAGGGGGGGGGAGCGAACCACAACAGGCAACGGAAAGTAGCAAAGAGAGAGAAGAAAAAACACGGTGACAAAGAAGGAGAAAGAACCGCGTAGGTCGGAGGCAAAGCGGTAGAGAGAAGTAGAGTACACAACCAGTACAGCGAAAGGAGATGGAGTAAAAAAGCGGAAAGCAAAAGTCAGAGAACCCAGTCGCGAGCGTCGGAAAAGTCAGCAGTCCGCACAAGAACACGGGGCGGAAAGCGACGAAGAAAACGAACGTAAACAAAAAGCCACGGAGACAACCGCGCTAAACAGAGCGTCGACGCAGAGGGAAGCAGGGACGCAGTCAAGCCGTCGGACGACCGGCGCACGCGCGCGGCTACGTCGCAGTCACGGCCAGAAACCCGTCCGCGAGCCAGCCGCAACAGAGCCCGCACAGCACAGGACACACCCAAACCAGAGCGAAGACAGCGAGCGGAGAAGAAGCTACGACCGCCCCCCGGACAAGCGCACCCGCTCGAGGCCCACACCACCCCGCATCAACGTCAGAGAGAAAGAAAGCTCGAGAGAGATAAAACGTGCTCCAGGAAGCTAGCTCAGCATCACGGAAAGGCGCAATTTACAACAGGAAGGAAAGAAGAATAGCTCGTCGTAAGAAAGAGGTAAAAGTACAAGTAGAAAACACGCCAAAAGCAACGAGGAGGGAAGTTGAGAATGAACGATAAAGCTCGAGGAGAGACAGGAGGTAAAAAGGAAAAAAAAGAGAAAGACGAGTAAGAGAAGAGAACGGGAACTAAGAAAAAGACAAAAGTAAAAACGAGAGACGAAAAAGGAGAGTAAAAGGAACGAAACGAGGTTAAAAGAGAAGAGAGGAAGAGACGAAGAAGAAGTAGGAAAAGAGGGAAATAGTGAGAAGACAAAAAAGTAGACAGAAAGGAAGTAAAAGAGGAGATAGAAGGAAAAAAAGAAAAGCAAAAGTAAAGGAGAGCGTAGAAGTACGGCGGAAAGACGAGTAGAAAAAGCCAGAGGAAGATGAAAGTAGCAAGGAGACAAGTAAAAGCGTAGTGAAAGCGAAGCGCTTCTCTAGGAAGAAAAGGAAGAGGAACCGGTAGCCCACCGAGTAACGAATAGTAAGGCTTAAGTAGTAGAATAGAACCGAAAAGTAGAGAACATAGTCAAGGACAAAGAAAAGACAAGTAAGAACTGAGAGAAACGTGGTGGAGTATGAAAAGTAAAAGAAAGACAAAAAAGAAAGAAGAAGACGAGGAGAGAACAGAGTCAGGGAAAGAAAAGAGTATTAGCAGAGAAAAAAAGAGTACGAAGAGAGAACCGAGGTAAAAGAGGAAGAAGGCAGAAGTAAGAGGAGTAAGAGGAGGAGAAAGACGACCGAAAGAAAGAAGCGCTCGCCGGGTTACGCAAGTAGAGACAGGAACACACAAGAAGACGCACAGCCCCAAGAAGCTCAGAGGTTGGGAAGAGACAGAGAGAAAGAGAAGGCGCTCTAGCAACTGAGCCCCGCGACAGTCAAGTAAACGGCGAACACGAGTAAGCGTAAGACAAAACGCACGAGGAAGCGTAGAATAGATGACTCTCAGAGAAGGGCAGAAAAGAATAGAGCGCCAAGTCGAGCGGAAGCACGAACCCAGTCGAACAGTCGAGGAGAGAGGACAAAACAAAGAGTCAGAGAAAGAAACCAAGACAAAGCCAAAAACCCGAAACGGACGGTAAGGAGAAAGAAGGTAGAAAGGTGGACACGTTAAGAAGAGAAAGAAAGGAGCACGAAACAGGAAAAAGTAAGAAAAGTTGACAGCCGCTAACAAGGTAAAAAGAGAGAACGTCAAGAAGAGGCAGAGCAACAGGCGGGACGCGCCGGGCACACAGGCCGTTTTCTTTTTTTAACAGTAAAAAGGAAAAGTACAACTGAAGCGTAAGCCACGACAGAAGAGCAAGACGGAAGGAAGTACAAGACCACAAAGTAGTCAGCGAAGAAAAGCACACGGGAGAGGCCCGGCACCCGTCACTCTCTCGCATTAAGGATCTCGACAGAGAAGAGAAAGAGGCGCTCATATACGAAATAGAAAGAAAAGAGAAAGGAAGTCAAGAGACCGGAGTGGAGCAGAAAAACTCTCGCTCTAAAAGTGCAGGAAGAAAAGAGAGAAAGAAGAGAGAGAGTAAGGAGCCAAAAACCGCCAAAAAAAAGGAGGGCAAACAGAAAAGAGCCAGAAGACGTAGCAAACGCCGTAAACAGTAAAAGACAAAACGAACAAGAAGAAAAAACGAGAAAAGAAGACCACAAGCAAAGAGGACCGAAGTTAGAGCAAGATAAGAAACAGCAAAAGTTTTAACGATGAAAGTTATGTAATGAAAGAAGAAGCGAGGTCAAGAAGAGAGACAAGAGTGAGAGAGTCAGAGTACCGAGTTAAGGGGAGAAAAGGAGAGAAGAGATCAACGAAGGAGAAGTAGGAGAGTAAGCACAAGTACAAAGAGAAGACAAACAGAGCGGAAAACGTAAAGGAGAAAGAGGAGCAAAGGAAAGGAGGAGGCAGAGGAAAGTAGGGGCGTGACGGGGGGGGTGGGACGAGATGAGAAGAAAAGAGAGACAGAGGAGAAAAGAGGTTACGATCGCTCGCGCAGGAAGACAAATGAGACAAAGAAACCCCACGAGATCGAAAGAAAAGACGGAAGAAAAAAGCAAAAAAAAAGAAAAGAGTCAAAAGAAACAATGTAAGACGTAGTCGCTCGCAGCTCGAAAAACAAAGGCAAAGGAAGAAGAGGTACGGAGAAAGGGGTGGGGGAGAAACGAGGAAAATAAGGAGAGAATAAAAAAGAAAGACAGACAAGAGGAGAAAGAAAAAAGACACAAAGAGGCGAAAAAAGGACGGGAGAAAGGTAAGAAAAAACAGCAAACAAAAAGTAGAAGAGGAAAGGAAGGTATAAGACGAGGAAGAGTAAAGGAAAGAAGAAAAAAGATAAAAGAACAGAGAAACGAGCAGTAGTAGTACATGCAGAGAGAAAAACAAAAGAGAGAACCGTAATGAAGAAGAGAGGAGAGTAAAGACAGAACGGAAAACCGACGAGACAAAGAAAAAAGGGAGAAAAGTAGAAAGAAGCTACAAGAGTAAAGGTAGGGGGTAAGAAGAGAGTCGGTCGAGAGAAGTTAGGTGAGAGCACAAAGAACAAAGAGAAAAGTAAACGAAAGTCGCGCGTCCAACCGAGCGTCGTTAGAGCAGAGGCGTCCCGGCCAGACGACCAGCTCCCGAGCAAGAGTAGAAGAGGACCAAGACAGAAGAAGACGAAAAGAAGAAACAGTAATACGCTCGAGGCAAAAGAAAGAGTACGCTCTCTCTCAGAAGTTAGTCTAGAAGCAAGAAAAGATAGGAGAAACGGTACGCGAGAAGTAAGGAAAGACAGCCATAGTCCAATGAGATCAGCGCGTACACGCAGAGACAAAGAGCAACAGAGCAGAAGGCCCACCCGAGCAGAAAGAACAGCAGGAGAATGAAAGCAGCTACCAAGCGACCGGCAACGCGGAGCACACAAAGTATAAAACAAAAGAGGAGAAACCAAACGAGTACCCACGGCCTCTCGGTAGCGAGGAATAGCTCAAAGGAGAAAAATAGAGCAGCGAGCAGAGAAAAGAGTAAGAGCGACAAGAAACAACGAAAGTCATATAAAAGACGGGTACACAGCGCGAGCGAAGAGAGAGTCTCTAGGCTATCTCGACCAAGGAGATAAGAGAATACGCTGCTCGAGCAAGGAAAGCACAGAAGCGGAGCGTAACACAGAGTGAAAGAAAGTAAAGGAAGCGAGGAATAACACGGAATCGCTCGCGCTTCCACTGCTTCTCTCTAAGACAAGAAGAAGAAAGCAGAAGAGCAAAGACTTACGAAGAAGAAAGAGTTAAAATAAAGAAAAAGAAGACGAAGAAAGAAGCACGAACGGAGGCTCTATCCCGCTCGCTCGGAAAGGACAGAAGAGCGTCGCTCGCAAGAGAAAGACGGAAGAAGTCGAAAAACAAGGTAGAGGAGGTAAAGGAAGAAAGCCGCTGTCAACCCCAACAAGCGTGGACAGAGAGTAAGGAGTAGAACCAAAACAAAGAACGAAGGAGAAACAAGTAAAAGAAAAAAGAGTGGGGGGAGCAAAACGAAAAAAACAGAAAGCAGACACGAAAAAAAGTACGAGTAACGACACAGCAAGTAAAGAGGAAAGCGGAAGACACAGAGACGGAAGGATCTCGAGAGCAGCAGACGACAGAGACACCGCCAGAAAAGAGGGAATCGAAGCTAAGTTCCAACAAAAAAGAGAAGGTACACGAAACAAGTCAGAGAAGTCAGAAGAAAAGGAAGAAAAGACAAAGGAGAGTAAGAAGCAAGAATGACGAAAGAGTAAAGGAGATACAAGAAGAGAAGAGTAAACAAGAGGTGCAAGAGTAGGACAAGACTGTAGATAAGTTGGAAAAAGATGAAGAGAAGAAAAGAAAGAGGGAACGGGGCAGAAAGATGTTCAAAAAAGAAGGAAGAAGGAGAGAAAGAAAGAGAGAAAGAAACACGTACAAAAAAAAGAAAGAAAAATGAGAGAAGAGACAAAGAGAAAAGAAGAAAGGCAAAATAAAAACAGAGAGAGGGATGAACGACGGAAAAGCAGAAAGAAAGAAAGAACACAGCCGAACAAGTAAGAAAGGGGAGTAGTAGAGATAAACGCCAAAAAAAAGAGAAGAAAAGGGAAAAAATGAAGAAAAGAGAGTCGAATGACAGGCAAAGAAACGAGCAGTAAAGAAAAAGTAAGTGAAGCACGGAGAGAAAAGATATGAGTACAAAAAAAAAGGAGGGCGGGAGTTAGAAAGGAGCGAAGAATAAAAAGAAAGAAGAAGAGAAGAAGAAGAAAACGAGAAAAGAAAGCGTTAAAAGAGACAGAGACAGAAGTAAAAGAAAAGAACAAGTTAGAACACGAAAAAAGAAAAGAGAGTCAGACAGGAGACAGTAAGAAAGTAGAACGAAAGAAAGGGTAACAGATGAGCGAGTTAGAGAGTTAGGATGGAAAAGATAAGACAAGTACGTGTGAAGCGCAGTTAACAAACAGAGGGAAGCGGAGTAAGAGAGGTGGAACGAGTAGACCAGGAACAAAAAAGAGTAGGGAGCAGAGAACCGAGAAGGCAAAAGAAGCAAGCACCAGAGAACACAGAGTAAAGAATATACGGGAGGAAAAGAGATGACAAATAGAAAAGGTACAAGAGCAAACTCAAGCAAAGCCAAAGAGAGAATAAAGTAAGGAGAGTAAGACAAAAAAGCAAGTGCAAATAGAAAAGAGAACAGAAGTAAGGAAGTAGAGAAATTGGCTGAAAAGAAAAGAGTGTCAGAAAAAATGCTCCAGCCGCGCGCGGAAAACAGAGAGAAAGAAAGAGAGAGAAGCGGAACGAGTTAGGTAGAAGAAGTTCCAAGATGGCACAAAGCATGCGGGGGACTCGCTCTCTCTCACATCACGTCTAGCGTAAGACAGTAGAAAGTGAAAACAGAAGAGCAAAGTAACAAGTAACGGACAGGAGACGAGAAGTAAAGAGAGAGAAAGTTGAAGAAGAGAAAGGGGGCGGAAGTGGCACGACAAAAAGAGTTAAGAAGAGAAGAGAAATGAGAAGAGAAAAGAGGAAAGAAAAAGAAAAAAGAAAGCAGGAACAGAAGGAAACAAAGAAAGAAGACAAGAGTAAGAGAAGCAGAGATAGAGAGGGATACGAGAGAAGAGAGAAGGAGAAGTAAGAGGGAAGAAAGAAATGAGAAAAAAGAGAAAAAGTTAAAAGCGAAGAAACGCGAACAGGACACGAACAGCCATAAAGGAGTCGGAGTAGAAGACAAGAAAACAAAGCGTAGCGAGCAGAAAAAACAAGGCAAGAGCAGAGTAAAACAAGTCAAGAAAAAAAAAGGGGGACAGGGAAAAAAAGTAACCGCGACAGCAGAAAAGGCGACGAAGAACTGGAAAGAGTGAAAGACAAGAAATAGCGGGAGGGTTAAAAGCGAGCAGAAACACAACGCATAAACACAGAGACGCGAAGACGCACGCAGAGTACAGAGTGCGAAAGCGAGAACATGCCAGAGGCTGAGACCACCACAAGCCACCGGCACAGACAGACCCCGAAAGAGAGAAACAGCAGAAAAGAACGAGCCAAAGTAAGAGAACGCAAAGGACGAGGTTAAGAGGATCAAAAGACACGTAACAGGAGCGAAGGGAGAACAACGTACGTAAAAGAAAAGGGAAACGCGCACCCTCCGGCGCGTAACAGAAGACCCGGAGAGGCCACAAAAGACGACACGATGGAGCGCACCGTGAGCCGCGCACGGCGCGCGCGCAGCGTCTAGCATAGCGCAGTGAAACGCGTAACGCCAGCACCAGGACCCCCGCCGTGCATCGCCCTGCCCGGAGAAAGCCAGGCAAACACACGAAGAACGCGAACCGACGTTCCCCGAAAGACCAGCAACCGGAGTGTACCGCGAAGGGGCGGACGTAACCGCGAGAGCGCGAGCACGACGCGAAACCGTGAACGCCCCCCACAGACGAGAGGACGGTCAGGGGTAAAAAGAGGCAAGAAAAAAGTGTAGAAAGAGCATCGAACAGAGTGATGGAGGGAAGACGAAGAGTTAAGACAGAAAGAGTAGCAACACTCGGTACGCGAAGCAGTTAAAGGGAAAAAAGTAAAACGATAAGAGATAAAGCGAGTAAAAGAGGTAAGATACGAACGAGAAAAAAGCAGAGGAAAGAAAAAGAAGAAAGAAGACATAGAACGAGCTCAGTCGAAGAAGAGGAGCCGAAAAAAACGTACAAGAGAGCGAAGGACGAGATTGCGAGACGGAAAACGTAGGGAAGAAGCGCGGCCGGGAGAAGCCAGAACACCAGAAGGACAAGAAAAGATGTCCCAGTAAGAGGCACGCAGCGCACGAAGTAGAGCCAAGCCAGGAGCCGAGACCCCCGAGAAGGATAAGACGGCACGCTCTCAAGGGAGGGAAGTAAAAGACACCGAGCAAAACAGACAACAAGAAAAAGAAAGAAAGAAGAAGGGGTAGCTATCGCTCGCTAAACAGTGAGGCAGTTCGAGAGAAGAAGCGTCGTAGTTACTCGCAAAAGACCCGACGCATAACTGAACAACGAAAGAGAGAAACAACAGCAGAGAGGGGAGACGACCGGACCCAAAAAAGTAGGAAATCTTAAGAGTTAAGAAATAACGAAAAGAAGAATAGCGAGGAGAAGGACGGCAAGAGTTGAAGATGAAAAGAACCGAAACCGAAGAGAGTGATAAGGTCTCGCCAAGAGAAAGGCAGGCACTCTCTCTCTACTCACGCCCGCGGACAAAGAAGCGTCAGAAAGGACTCGCTCTCTCTCACGAATCGAACAAGAGAGGAACCAGACGGTAAACGCCACGCCGCGCAGGAAGGTCCCCGGGTACGAAACGTTACAACAGCACAGCGTCCACCAACCACATCGCCGCCTGCGTCGCGATCACTCGCTCTCGCTCTCGGCTACCTGCATAAACGTCGGAGGAGAGGTTCGTCAAGAGTAAAAAGTGTGTACAGCTCTCGTAGTGTAGTGAGATGACCCACCCCCTGTGTGTGTAACGGGAGAAGAGAGAGGACAGTAAAGTAACCGGAAACTAAGAAAAAACACCGACACGACCATGGATTCGCTCAGACGTAAGAAGAGAGAAAAAGAATAGGAAAAAGAGTAGACAGAGAGAAGCTTAGTAAGAGATGAAGAGAGAAGAAAGCGAGATAAAAAAAAAAAAAGACAAAAAAGTAATGAGTGACAAAGAAGAAAGAGTAACTAGATCGCGCAAGAACACCTATGCTCCCTCGCGCTCACTCACACTCGATGACCAAAAGAGAAACAGAAGGAGTGGTTGCAGAGAAAAGTAGGAGATAGTAAAGAGAAACAAAAAAGAACAGATCCAAAAGACCGAGGATGAAAAGAAATAAACAAGTAAAGAAGGGAGTAAAAATGAAAGAAAGAAGAAAATACAGTGAAAGAGGAAGAAAAGAGAGTTGTAAAAATAACGTCGAAGTAGAAAAAAAGTGATAGGAAGAGAAGCGGAAAATGCAGAGTAGCGCGAGAAGAAAATAAAAAAGCAAAAGACTAGAAAAGACCAAAGTGAAACAGGAGAAAGAGAAGTACCCAGAAGGGGGTACCAGAGACGAGAGTTACACACAGAAGTGAGAAAGCAAGACAAAACCGCACGAGAGAAAGAGAGAATCGGAACGAGACGACCCAAGAGAGAGAGTTAAAGACGGAGCAAGTCAAAGGGACAGTTAACCAGCGTACGAAGAAGGAGAGCAGAGAGTAGTGGAGGAAGAGGTGAAGAGAGAACGAGACGTAAACCACAAAGAAAAGAACATGGGAAGAAAAAAGCAAGCCGAAGTTAGCAGATAAGAAAAAGGGCGAATGAGGAAGTGAGGAAAATGGCAACCAGGCAACGGTCAGAAAAGAAAAGAAGAGGAAGTCACGAGACGACGAGGAAGGAAGAGACGCAGTCAAGAGGCGGAAAAGCCAGAGGAGCGAGCGTTCAGGAGTCTAGGTAGAGAACGAAGTAGCAGAGCAGAGCACCAAGGAACAAAAAGGTGAGCAAGGAAAAGAGTAAGACACGAAAAAGGAGACATGAAAAGAACAGAAACGTAAAAGCGTAAAAGAAAGAAAAAGAAAGAAAGCATAAAAAAGAAAGAAGAGTAGGAACCGACGAACAAAAAAAGAAACCCGTGGGAACAGAAGCAAAACAGAGACGAAAGGAAGATAGAGAGAGAGAAGAGAGTAGAAGGAGAGCCAGAGGAAGAGAAACAGTTCAAGCGAAGAAGAGGTTGAGGACGAAGCAGAGCATCGGTGGGGGGGGGGTAGAGACAAAGCGAGCGAGTAGAGAGACAAAGAGTCAAGTAGGTCACAACGCGAAGTACGAACGAAGCGAGCAGTACATTGATGAAGACAACCACGCCTCAAAAAAGAACCCCCGTAGATAAGAGCGACGACGAAGACCAGAAGAAGAATAGAAGACAGTGAGACAACGCGAACAAGGAAAAAATTAGAGTTGCAAACAGTAAAAAACGACAACAACGACCAGAACGAGCGTCGAGTACAACGAGCAACACGTTAAGGCCCGAACGCCCACACCGACACCGAAGCAGCACGCTCCTCAAAAAGCACGACGAGTGACCAGGTCGCAAGAGGTCGAGAAGAGCATGAAGGTAACACGTAGGCAAGTAGAGCAATGCAGGTGGAACATAGACGCCGAGCAGAGCGTAACGGAGAAGAGAGAGGAAGAAGGGAAGAGAAAAAACCAGCAAGAAAGAAATCGAACGAAAACGGCGAAGAATAGGGTCGGGGAACGCAGGTAAAAAAGAAGGAGAGAGCGACTAGCAAAGAAGACAGGGAGAAGAAAGACGAGAAGAGTGAATCGTGAGTCACGCAACGAGGTAGAGAGGTAGGCGAGAGAAGGCACACGAGAAGCGGTGCACCGCAAGTCACACAGGCAAGCGCACAGCAGACCAGGCGACGACGACCAACGTCGCACAGTAGTAGGAGGATCCCGAACCGAACGCCCAAGCAAAGAAATAGAGTATGACCGCAAGCACCGTCCAGGTGAAGTAGAACGCGAAGACAGCCACAACGGAAGGGAAGCGGAAAACAGCCGCCCCGTCGCCGCCACTCGCGTCTGAGTACACGCCTCGAAAGTCACCAGGTTAAAACACCCGGAACAACATACTCCCCGTAACCCCGGTCCCATCCGCCTTTTCCGACGAGCCCGGAGTGCGACGCCCGGCGTTTAGAACACCAGTAACCGTCACCGCTAGACGCCGAGATCCAGGCGAGCCGTGTGTGTGTGTGTGCAAGACGAGAAGACAACGAGTAAAAGTCTAAGTAAAACTAGTTTCATAGTAAATTACAGCTCGCGCTACAACATAGCAAACTCACGCTCTCTCGCTCGCTACGCACGCACTCTAGAGACAAGTACGAAAGTCAAAAGAAAAAAATGAATAGGAAGAAAAGGGAGTTGAAAAACGAGAGAGCGTGCAAAAAGGAGAGAGAAAAAAGAAAAAGAAGAGGAGGAGTCCAAGACACAGTAGGAAGAAACAGTAGAAGAGGGAGAAACAGAAAAGAAAGAAGAGTAAAAAAAGGAGAGAAGAGAGATAGTCAAAAAAAGAGAAAAAGATGTACAGAAGAGTAGAGCAACCAAAGAAAGAAGGAGAAAAAAAAAAAGAGAGAAAAGAAACAGAGTAAGAAAAAGGTAAGAAGAAACGGGAGAAAGAGTAAAGAAATAGAAGAAAGACAGTCAAAAAACAAAGAACAGGAAAAAGAAAAAAGAGAGTGAAGAAAGTGTAAGAGGTGCGGGGGGCGGGGTGGGGGTAAGTGAAAGAAGGAGTAACTGAAGAAGCAGGGAGAGGAAAGAAGGCAAGAAGACGAAAGAAAGAGTAAGATAGGAGAAGGCGTACGAAGCGAGAGTAGAAAGAAAAGACAAAAAGGAGAGTAGGAAAGAACGAAGAGAAAACAAAAGTTAGCAAAGGAGCAGAAAGAAAAGAAAAAAGTAAAGAAAAAACGAAGAAAAGAGGGAGAGGAGCAGGCGAAGGCGGAGAGTTAGAGAAAGAGAGGGAAGCACACGTAGCATCGAGAGAAAGGAGAGAGTGTGTGTGTGTAAGCAAAGCAACGGAGTGTACTGTGAGAGAAGGATACGCTCGAAGCAGAAGAACCCGCGAGGACGAAGAAAAAGACGAGAACACAAGATGAAGTGAAAGAGAAACGATCTGCTAAAAAACAGGTAAAGAAAGACAGTAAGAAGTAAAGCCAGAGAGAAAGCGCAGCGGGGTAGACGACCGAAGACGGCACGTGCAAGGGCACGACGAAAAGAGAAGTACAGAAGGAGACCACACGACGGACAGGAGACTGCAGCGTGCGAGAGGTAGTAGAACAGGGAAGAGGCAGAGTTAAGAAAAAAACAAGTAAAAGTCGTACCAGGACTCCGGCTTCCAACAGCGCGACACAAGGGAAAAGGAAAAGAAGAAGACGGTTTAAACGTACGTAAGAGACGAGGAAGAACGCGAAAAGAGAGTAAAAATAAAGAAAAAAGAAAGAAAACAGAGAGATAGAGGGCAGAAAAGGAGGCGAAAAGACAAGAAGCAGCAACGAGAAACACAACACCAAGTCGAAAGAGCACAAACCATAAAGAGGGGAACACAAAAAGCGACAAACGGTTGAAGCAACAAGCGCAGAGAGTTAGTGCGCGACGAGTGAGTAACAACACGCAAAGTCAAAACGAGTGCGCCCGACAGAACATGACGAAGTAGAAAAGAACAGAGACAGGTCAACGCGAAAGATGTACACGAGACCAAAAAAAAAGAAAAGCCCGGTAGTGGAGAGGGGAAACGTAGAAAAGAGGAGAGGATGTCCAGTCACAATCACAGAGAAGAAAGAGCAGCAAAAAAGAGTAAAGTCGAATGCGTGACAAGTAAGAAGTAAAAAGGTAGAGAGAGCACATAAACGAAAAGAAGATCAAAAGGAGGAACAAAAAAGAGTGAAAGAGGAGAAGAAACGCGCCAAGAGCAAGAACCGACGGAAAGACCACAGGCGGGAGCGTGCAGAAAGAAAAAGAAGGGAAGACGAGAAAACACACGAAAACCGAACACGACGTGAGCACGAGAGCAACCGAGGAACAGGGCCAAACGAGTACGAAACGCCAGCCGAGAGATCAAAGGTAAGACGAAAGAACAGCAGGAAACATGAACGAGCAGCAAAACTGGAAGCAAAAAGCATGAAAAAATCTAGGGGAAAAAGAGACAAAGCAAAAGAGGAAGATCGCTAGAAAGACTCGCGGTAGTAGGGAGAAGGGAGAGGAGAAGAGTAACAGATACCGAGGACGGAGAAGAAGAGGAAAGATGGAAACTAACGAGAGTAAGAACAGGAGCAAAAAAAAAAATGGAAGAGGAGAAGAGACAAGGAGAAAGTGGCACCAACGACAAGTAACAGGGGAAAAAACACGCAAAAGAAGAAAAGTAGCGTACGAGAGCGGAAAGAGGTAGCCAAAAGCGTAAGAGAAAGAAAAGCAAAGAGAAGGAGAAGTTGGTCGGTAGAGAGAAAAAAAACAAAGCCGACAGGGCAAAGTGCAGAGATAGAAAGGAGTAAGACGACAGTCGAAGCACACGCAAGAAAGCGACGTAAACACAGAGTTGACAATAAGGAAGGAATGAAAGAAGACAGAGAGAGTAGAAAGAACTATAGAGAAAGGTGAAGTAAACACTAGCAGATACTACGAAAGTCCCGAGAGAGTGCAAGAGCATAAGAAAGAACAGACAGCACGAAAGAAGAGAGCGGGAACTGACGGAACAGAAAGATAGAAGAGAACAAGTACGTGCAGAAAGTCACATACATTCGAGAAAGAAGAGTTCAAAAGAAAGGAAGACTAAAGAGGAAGAAAAACGTAGACGAAAGAGCGAAGAGAGAGAGTCGAAGGGAGTAAAAGAACCGAGTAAGTACCAAGACAACGAAAGAGAGCGAAGTCAGAAAGAGAGAACGAGAAAGTCAAAAAAAGAGAAGAGTAAGGTCAAAAGAAAAGCAGTACTCTCTCAGAAGCCGAGAAAAGTTAGATGCAGATGGCAGAACCACGAGGGAAGATCAGGGAGAGACGAAGAAGAGAAAAGTAAGTAGAAGAGACAACAAGAAGAAGTCAGGAAGGACAAAGAAGGAAGGAAAGAAAAAAGAACGTTAAACAGAAGTTAACGGAAGGTTAAAAGAAGAAGTAGAGCAGAGAAGCTAGCGAAGTCACAGGCGACGGAGCAGGCGTAGTGAGTGAAAGGCGAAAAATATGAGAAGACATAGTAGGTAACCAAGCCAAAAAAGGACAGGACAAAAATAAAGTATAGTAAAGAGCACAGCATGGAACGAGAGACGGCACGAGCACACCGCAGAAGACCACAAGAGAAGCAGAAGAACAGTCAGTCAGAACAAAAGAGGACAACAGAGCGACACAGCACACGAGGAGAAGGCACGAAAGGAAGTAAAGTAGTAAGAAGACGAAAGTAAAAAAGGAAAGGGAAAAAGCATGGAAGAAAGGCAGAGGGGCGACACAGTTAGACGACGAAGCCTGTAAGGGTTAAAGAAGGAAAGGAAAAAAAATAAACACAGGAAGACACAGAGTTAGTGGAGACGAAAGGAGACCGAGACACGAACAGTAGAAGAGAACGGGAAGAAGAGAGCGAGCGACGGCTCCGTCGCGGTACCAGAGACGAAAGAAGCAACACTACAGACCGGCAGCAACAGAGTACCACGCACACAAGAGAAGTAAGAGTAGCAAAAGACCTGTAGAGAAGTAAGAAGAGCAACGAACGTACCCCGGAGCCTAGAAGCTAAAATAAATAAATATATATGATATAGATAGATATATGGTGTGTGTGTGCAACACGTTCTGTCAGCAAGAAGGACGAAAGCAAAAGCAGGTACTAAAGAAGAACAAGAGAGCAGTACGAGGAAGAGAGGTACACCCGCAGTCAAAACGAGAAGAGTTAGTGAGAGAAAAAGCGCAAGGGGAGTTAGCGAGACCGTCGGAAAACGTTCAAGAAAGACGCAAAGAGAGACCAGCAAAGAGACCGTAGCAAAAGGGGAAGGAAACAAGGGGTCGAAAACTAGTAAAAGAAAAAAGCGAGAGAGACGGAGCAACATCAGAAGGCCGAAAATGCTAGCTCAAAGAGGGATGAACACGAAGGACAAAAAGTAGCCCGAGGAGTCTAGTAGAACAAGAGGAGTAGAAGGGAAACGAAAAAGACAGGGAAGGCACTCTAGGCTCTCTCTCAAGCGCGTAGTGAAACAGAAATGAAAGAGAGCAGTCGAGCCTCGCGCAAGAACACCGTAAGTAACAACACGTAGGGAAGGCGCAAGCAGTGTTGTGTAGAGGTAGAAAGAGAAGGAAGACGTAGAAGGATAAAATCGAGGAGGAGAACGAAAACATAAGAGCTAAGCAGAAGAGAAAAAAGCGAAGGTAAGAGAGGAAGAAGAGCAGTCGAAGCGAGGGAAAAGGAGTAAGTAGTCAAGAAGTAAGGGTAAGAGAAGTAGCAAAGAAGTAAGAGGGAAGGAGAGCAAAAGAGGGAAAGGACTAAAAAAAAAAGAAGAAGTTAAAGGAGGTAGGAAAAAAAAAGAAAAAGAGGAGTCAAGTAGAGCGACGAAAGAAGAAGGAAGGATGAAAAAAAAGCAGAGTAAGAACGTAATAGAAGGAGTAGGTAAGGAGAAAAGTAGAAAGAAACAAAAAGTAGTAGAAGTAAGGAAACGGAAAACGAAAAGAAGTAGGAGATCAAAAAAAAGGAAGTGGAACGAGAAAAAGAGAGAGGAGAAGAAAGTTAGAAGGTAAAAGAACGCGGCGAAAGGACGTAAAGAATGAGAAGGACAAGTAGTGCGAGGCAGTGCAGGGCACGAAGAAACACAATCACAGAGCACAAAAAAGCACAGAAGATGAGCAGGAGTAACGAAGCGAAACGCAGAGGTAGCGAGAAGGAAAGACTCAGAGTAAGGAGAAGCAAGAGTCAGCTCTCGCCTAGAATCGCGCAAGTTAGACGATCAAGAGAGAAAGTCGAGAGCACCCGACTCGCAACACGAAGTGAGAGAGACGGCTAGCAAACGAAACAGCGAGGCCCAGAAGGAGGCAACGGAGGAGGGTACTCGCCAGCAGCACAGCACGTAACCGAGCGAAAAGAAGGACCGCACACCGCACGCGCTCTCTCTCACGTACAGGAAAGAACATCGAGCAGCGCGTCCCTAACGCCACCTCCTTTACCAGCAGTTCTTCCTCTCCCTCCTCTCTCCTCCCCTAACCCTACCTACCTTCTTACTCTCCCCTCCCTCTCTCTCCCCCCCTTTTTCCCTTCTTCTCCTACCCTACCTCTTTTACCTTCCCTTTCCTCCCTGCTTCCCACCCCTCCTCCCCTTCCTCTCTCCTCCCCCCTCCTCCCTCTACCCCTTCTCCTCCCCCACTCCCCCTCTTCCCTTTTTAACCCTCCTCCTCTACTCTCCACTCCCCTCTATCACCTCTCCTCACTCCTTCTCCCCCTCCATTTCCACCTCCCTCTCCGTCCTGCTTTCTCCTTTCCCCTACTCTTCCCCCCACACACGCACTCTCTTCCCCTCCTCTCTCTTCCCTCCCTCCTCCCCAGTCCTTCACCACACACGCATCTCCCTCTCCCCCCTTCTCTCCCCCCCCTCCAATCCTTCCCTCCTCCTCTACCTCCCCTTCTACCCCTCCCCTTTCTCCCCTCTTACCTCCTTCTACCCTTCCTCTCCCCTTAACTCCCTCCCTCCTCCCTCTTCTTCTCCCTCCCTCCTCCCTCTCCCCCTTCCCTCCCCCTATGTCCCCACTCCCACTCCCCCTCCCCCTCACACGCCCCCCTCCTCTCACACACGCGCAGCCTCCCTCCTACCTTCTCCTCACGCCCCCTCTCCTCCCCCCTCCTCTCCCTCCCCCCCTCCTCCCCCCCCACGCACGCTCACTCCGCACTGACGCGCGCTCCCCTCTCGCTTTCCCCTCGCATCTCCTATTTAGCTTCCTCTCCTACCCCTTCTCCCCTTACCCCTCCTACTCCCCCCCTCCTCTTCTCCCCTCCCCTCCTCTCCCCTCATCTCCTATTCTCTTCTCCCCCTCCCTACTTCTCTCCCCTCCCTCTCCCCTCCCTCCCTCCCTTCTAACATTCTCTCCTTTCCCTTCTTCCCTCCCCTCCCTCTTCCCCCTCGCCCTTCATTCTCTTACTATCTCCTTCCCCCCTACCTCTACTCTCCTTTCCATCCCACTACTTCTACCTAATCGACGTTGTAACAGTGTTTTATTTGTTGTTTATATTGTGTAGCTTTGTGTAAGATATTTGGAAGCTGCTTGAGCATCAGGTGAGTTTCATAGTCCCACTTTTCACATCACTTTTAAATTGGGCTGGAAATGATGCAAATTGATTTGAAATGTTCTAATTACTATGATTATGTGTCTTTATTTTGAAAGTGTATGGACTTTACTTGGCTATTTTATGTTACATGCTAAATGCTTATGTGTATTTGGATCGGGGTAACGTTCCTACCTATTTGTTGTGATATTGGATCAGGGGTAACGTTCCTACCCATTTGTTGTGATATTGGATCGGGGGTAATGTTCCTACCCATTTGTTGTGATATTGGATCGGGGGTAACGTTCCTACCCAAGTGTTGATACTTGTTGGATCGAGGGACACGTTTCGTTCCCATGCTCGTTATGGTTACATTTGCATGTTAGCTTGTATGATAGTACAGTAATTGTCCTGCCATGTTTGCATTAATCATAGTAGTTGTTTATAAGCTTTGATTTTCGTGTCTTAAACCTATGTCTCTCACCAACCTTTGTGTTGACGTTTTTAAGCATCATTTTCAGGTAAGCATAATGAAGATCATAGGAATGAGAGAAGTGGCTAGAGAGACCATAGGATGCATGTGGAGTTTAAATCTCCTAGTTTCTCGTTTGATTTCATATTGAATGTTTGTTGGTTTGGCTGCTTAGTCTTGTTTGGTTGTATTGTATGTCTTGTTATTGGAGTAAACCCCTTGTACTTCAATACAAGACGCCGGATATCTTTTATGTTTGTTTGGGTATTTTCATGACACTTTGTGTCCCTTATGTTCCGTTTAGTTCATGTAGTTTTCTCTATTGTGACACCATTGTGTTGTGATGATATCCATTCTCGTTACGCCTCGCGTTTCCGCCTTGGCGGGGTGTGACAGATTGGTATCAGAGCCTTTGGTTATAGAGAAGTAGGTGGTTGAGCCTAGACTATAACCTAGGAGTCCTTCATATAGATGCATTTTAGGGCCTAAGTGTTTAGTATTATAACTATTATACTTTCCCCTAATTATATAGCTTTTATTATCCTATTTTGTCTACTATTATCTAATATGGTATATGTATTGTTTTCTTATTATTTTAGCTATGTCTCCCCCTACCCGTAAGAAGTTTCATTGGGGAACCATTTTCCCAACTAGACTTAAGCGTTATAAGGATCCATAAGAGGAGCCTCTTGTGGAACTAAAGGAGTTAGGGTAGTTGATCGCTTGTCGAATGCTCGTAGTAGGCATGGACCCGCGGAGTCGGGTGACTCTTACAAAGGAAAAGTCAAACCCAAGCGAGGCCCAGCATAAGTTTATTCCGTCTTTTACCTCGTCACGTTGTTATTGATTATTTCTTTTGGATATTTCGTATTTTGGAGGCGCTGCGAGACTTTTGTTCCTTTATGTCGTTTCGATTTTATCTTTATATAAGTAAGTATTTCTTTGATGGAGCATCCTTTTTGTGTTATATTGGAGTGGTTTAAGATGTGCAATGTGGTATATGTGCCTATATGTGTGTTATCATTGAGAGGCGTAATCTTGGAAGTAAGTATACGTGTGAAAGGATGCAATTATAATTGTGGTGGCCAACATAATTATAAAGGCATCACACACGTGGACTTCTGACCATGATAGCATTGATCGGTGTTTGTTTGTTATGTGATAGTGTAAAATGTTGTTATATGTGGGTTAATGATAAGCATGGTATATAGTTAGAGAATAATTCTCTTAACTAATGAGTGATTTTGTTGGGCTTAGTTGCGTAGTCAACAAGTTTCTTTTCTACCTAATGGTTATGAATATCTTGGATACCTTTTATTACTATTATGACTATTGAGTTTGTTCGATTGATCGATTATTTGTTAGGAATACTAACTTTAAGTTTAGCATCCCTTCATCGTACTATGTTGGTACGGATTTCCTATCTTTCCTATCCGACGTCTTGATGTATATTGCTCTTTTGGATATAGGTGCGTTTCACTGGTTCTTTCATTGCATCGATTACTCATATTAGTATCAAAAAATTTCTTTTAAATACTAATGGTTCCTAACATATTAGTGCGGATCATTACTCCGTTCTTTATATATATCCTCTGGTTTTCGTAACATGTTGGGGCATGTTAGTATCAACGCTTTACAATGGTTGATTATTTTGATTATGAGTACGGATGAGTCTTTACATTCTTCTCTTGATTCGTAATGTCTTCGTATAAATTTCTCTTGTGCATGTTTGTTTCACTGTTATTCTGACTATATGGTTCCTTGTACTTCCTTTAGCTTTCTAATAATAGAATTGTGTTAGAGTCTTTACGGTATTTTATGATTCTTTTTGGTATTATGATGTCCTTTGTTTGAGAAATATATTTTATATTTATGTCGAGTTATAAAAATCCTTTTGAAGTATACCTTGTTGGTGTTTGGGAAAAACTATTCTTGAAATGATTTTATGAATACATTGTGATAAGCGCTTTTATATGACTGTCTCTTTATTTTTATGAAAACTACGTTTACAATGATTTTTATCAAAACAATGTGATATTGGTTGAGTGTCAAAACTATGTTTAAGATAATCTTTACATTTTTATAAGTTTGTTTTTGATAAATTTTATTTTATGAAAAGTATGTTTAAATTGATTTATATCGGTAAAATGCGATACACCTTTCTTTATAACTATCTCTTGATTTTTTTTATGAAAACCATGTTTAAAACGATTTTTTTTAAAAGATTATATTTAAGATGATTTTTTATATAAAAAAAACTGTCTTTATTGTTTCAAAATGATTTTTTATAAAAACAGTATTTAGTTGGTTCTTTCGAGTAAAGTCGATTATTGGTATACGAATTCTATCTTTCATATTTATCAATCTTGATACGTATCATTATTCGATATGTGTTCCTTTTGTCTTGATACGCTTTGTTGACTCTTTTGTTTGCGTTTCCTATCGGTATAGATATTCTATCCTTTCTTTAAAGGATTCTTATGTCACTTGATCCACATCTATTTGCATATGTGAAATCCCTTATATGTATTCTAGCCTTTGATTCGATATTCGTTTGCTACCCTATTCGGTATTTTGTAACCCTTAGAAGTCATTGATATACGTTTTATTCGACCAAGTCACTCTCCGTGGGGAGCACATGTGTTGTTCAAAAGAAGGACGACTCAATTCAAATGTGTATAGAATATCGAGAGTTGCACAAGCTGACCACCAAGAATCTCCCAAGGATCGACGACTTTTTCAACCAGTTACAAGTTTCGCGTTATTTCTCTAAGATAGATATTCGTTCCGGTCACCATCAGTTAAGAGTACATGGAGAAGATATTCTCAAGACGGCATTTAGTACGTGGTATGTACACTTTGAGTTTACGGTTATGCCTTTTGGGTTAACCAATGCACTAGCAGTTTTCATGGACTTGAAGAACCGGGTGTGCAAGCCGTATTTAGACAAGTTTTTCATTTTGTTTATCGATGATATCTTGATCTACTCGAAGACTAAGAAGGATCACGAGGTTCATTTGAAGTTGGTGTTGGAGCTGTTGAAGAAGGAAAAGTTGTTTGCCTAGTTTTCCAAGTATAAATTCTGGCTACAGAAAGCGCGTTTCTCAAACACGTGGTTAACAACAATGATATTCACGTAGACTCTAGTAAGATAGAAGCAATGAATAA
>BQNB010064345.1:0-35344 GCA_026074375.1 Tanacetum coccineum
ATTCATCAAGAAATCATATTGAGTCGTCTATACACTTGTTGTATATGACATATTTGTCTACGGACAAAAGCTATTATTGCACTAATTTTTTGTTTTGTAGGATCATTCTTGACACCTCAAACAAGGGGAAGCATTCGTCAAGGGGGAGCATGCATGCATTCATCATCATACTTAATCTTCGTCAATCTTTTACGCTTCAAAGAAGATGTCATTTTCTTCATCATATAGTTTTCATTTTTTTGTTGCACGAAACTAACCATTTTGTAGGTTAAGCTTTCAAACTTTAATTCATGGATCCGCAATTAACCAAGAACAATTACCTAGGGGATGCAACAACATAAGGCGTTTGAGTAGATATTTTAACTTTACTAGGGATGATGCAATCTTGCCTTTTCGGGGAGAAATGAAGTTAAACTCCAAGGACACACCCTTTTTGTTTCGACAAAAGGGGGAGAAGAGTGTAAACGGAGAAGGTAATGTAAAAAGTATTATGGGGTGGGGATACAAGTAACTTTTACATTTACTATATATTAGGTTTACATATTTTGTCATCATCAAAAAGGGGGAGATTGTTAGTGCAAATATTACGGTATTTAATCTACACATTCTCGTTTGTTTTGAAAATGACAAAATTATAACTTGTAATACATAAAGTCAAATGTAAAAGTTACTTGTAATCATATTTTGTCTCAACATACATCAACATCTCTCGACGTCTCGATTCCTCGTATGTTACAACACAGGTTCATACATGTTTGTTATGTTGTATTATGATCAAACCTCATTTCATATTTTTGCACTTATAAGTATTTTTATACAAACATTTTAGCAAGTATACAATAGTTAACTTGCACACTTTATTTTTTAAAATGTACAAGGTCAAAAAAAGAAAAAAAAATTCTTAAAAGATTACAAAATTTCTCAAAGATTACAAAAGATATCAAAATCTCTCAAAGATTACAAAAGATTTTTTGTATCTGATGAACAGTGTAGCTGGTTCCATGGGAGCGTCGCCGGTTCCATTGGATTTACAAAGTCGGTTCCTTTGAACAGTGTAGCCGGTTCCATTTAGTTTTTGCCTATAAATAGAAGGCTCTTTTCAATCCGTTTTTCACCACTTTTAACACACTTTTTCCACCATTTTAACACATTTAGATCTGTAGATAATGCATCCATAAATCCTCATGATCATAATGCTTCTAACTATCATTTTGTTGTAAGCATACACCAAAATGATCCATCGTATCAAGCATCGAGATCTTGCCATCCACATCTATCGAAGCAAAAGTTCTTGCCATTTCCATCCATCACCAAGCATATACATAAGAAGATCTACAAGACTTGAGATCTTATGTCATTCATTCGTTTAAAGACTTCCCATCAATGGAAGTTCATTTAGATCATCATTCATTCCTTTGCATTTATCAATCAAACACCATGTAATATGTAGAGGTTATATGAGTTATTTTTAGCGGGTTAGAATATGGGTTTTATTGTTGTGTTGAAAGGGATGTTAGGTTGGTTCTACCTTGGTCTAGAACTTGATATTTAGCTTTGTACCAGATAAAGTATAAGCGACGATGGGTTGGTTCTACCCGGTGTGTAAGAACTCATTATTTAGCTTTGTACCAGAAAAAGTGACTCTCAATATGGGTTTTATTGTTGTGTTGAAAAAGGTGTAATACGTTGTGTAAGGTTTTCTCCGCTGATAAGGGAGCTTGTTGATCTAGTGAAGTAACTCTCGAGTTGGGTACTCGGGGAGTGGAGTAGGGCGGAGAGGAGCTCCGTGACCGAACCACTATAAATCATCGTGTTCGGTTTGCTTTCTTGTTTACATATCGTTATCTCTTTACTTTATAATTATGTTTGTGTTATTGCTTGATATTTATGCTTGTGTTATGACAGCTTGTTTATTCTATGCTTTCCATTATTTATACAGTCATTGACTATATTTGGTACAATTCATATTAAGTCACGATTGATCGGCCATTTGATAAAAAAAATTAAGATTTTAATCGAAAACGTATTCACCCCCCTCTACATTTTCAACAACCTTCTTTCTATAAAGTATAAAAACACAAAAAGAATCTTCTCTCAACCCCTTAGAATTCTGTTAGACCGTGTTCGAGCCTTCCCAACCTATTCTCCTAAAGAACGATAATAACCCTCGAGTCTTGCCTATACTACACTGAGCGATTAGGTACACTGCCTAGGGAGTTGTAAAACTTCTTGTAGAAGTATCTACGACCCTCACATCAACAAACATCATAATTTCTCACAAACTGTTTAATTTCCCTCCTTATTTTCCTCCAATAGAACAATGAACACAACTTATGCATAGTAGCCTTAACTCCCACATGACCACCAACTGGAACACTATGAAAATGAGTAATTAGTTTAGATCTTAAGGCATCATTTTTCCCAATCACTAACTTGCCTTTTCTTCTTAACTGCTAGTTAGTCCAAGCATAAGAGTTCTTAACATTGTCCCCTTGTTTGAGCTTCTGAATCATTACTTTTAACTCATTGTCCTCTTCCCAAGTGGCTTCAATCTTGTGTAACAACTCAGTATCAATAGGTGTATTAGAAAATAGACTAAAGAGTTGAGCTTCACTTTGAATTCTGGATAATGCATCAACTGACACATTTTCCACTCCTTTCTTAAACTGGATTTCATAGTCAAGTTGGAGTAGTAATCCTTTGATCCAGAAGGTACTTAAGACTAAAATGGTTTGTTTTAATCTTGAAGTGTCTGTCCAATAGGTAACCTCTCCACCTTTCTAAGGCTAAGATAACATCCAAAAACTCTTTCTCATAAGTGGACATGAGTTGATGTTTGGATGACAATGTTTTACTGAGATATGCTATTGGGTGACCCCCTTGTATCAATACTGCCCTAATGCCCACCCCTGAAGCATTTGTCTCAACCGTGAACTCTTTTTCAAAATCTGGTAAGGCAAGTCCAGGAGCACTTATCGCTTGTTTTAGCTAATCAAAGGCTGATTGAGCTTCTGCATTCCATTTAAAAGCATTCTTTTTCAGTAACAAGCTAAGGGGTCTGCTGATACTAGCGAGGCTTTAATAAACCTTCTATAGTACCATATAAGTCTAAGGAACCCTCTCAATTGCTTAACATTTGTTGGTAAAGGCCAATTTTCCATAGCTTTAATCTTGGATGGATTAGTAGCAACTCCTATATCAGAAATCACATGACCCAAATATTCAACATGTCTTGACCCAAACACACATTTAGTCAATTTTGCATACAACTAGTTCTGCCTCATTACTTGTAACACAGACCTCAAATGTTCTACATGGTCTTGCAAACTTTTACTATAGATGAGGATTTCATCAAACAAAACCAAGGTGAATTTCCTCAAAAAGGGATTGAATACTTCATTCATTAAAGCTCGGAAGGTAGAAGGGGCATTAGTTAAACCAAATGGCATCATCGGGAACTCATAGTGACCTTGATGAGTTTTGAAAGCTGTTTTGGCCACATCTTCTTCATGCATTCTTATTTGATGGTACCTTGATCTCAAATCAAGCTTAGAGAAAATTTGTGACCCATGTAACTCATTAATCAATTCCTCAATAATAGGAATAGGAAATTTATCCTTAATAGTGCTGTTGTTTAATTGTCTATAATCCACATACATCCTCTAAGTGTTGTCCTTCTTCTTGACCATCACAATTGGAGAAGCAAATGGACTGTGACTTTGTCTAATCACTTATGTATCCAACAACTCTTATACCATGCTTTCTATGGCTTCTTTTTGAGTAAGTGGGTAACTGTAGGGTCTGATATTGATTGGATTAGTGCCTTCCAATAGTGGAATTCTATGATCACAAGTCCTACTTAGTGGTAATTCCTTTGGTACAACAAAAACATCAGCAAATTCTTCCACCGCATCCTGCAATTCAGGCTGTAATTCTTCTGAAATTTCCTTCATTCTCATTAAACTAAGACTTCTGCACTAGGAAATACACACAACTGCATAAAAGAGAATTCAGGTTGTTTGCCTTGTCTTTCCATCTTGTTTTGCTTATTGCCAGTCATCCATTCTGAATTGGACTTGGGTGTTCCTCTGAGTACCATTTTCTTACTCTTGTACACAAATTCCATCCGTAATTCTTTGAAATTACACTTGATGTCACCAAATGTGGACAACCATTGGATACCCAAAATCATTTCACAGCCAACTAAAGGTAGGAGCATAACATCAAAACAAAAATTGACTCCTTGCAGCTGCCATTTAAACTGCTTGCATTCACTATTTTTTGCAACCTCATAGCCATCCCTATAGTGATAGACAAGGGACAAATGCTTCTAATAGGACAGCCTAACTTCTTAGCTACTGCAACATCTACAAAATTATGAGTAGATCCACAATCCACCAAAATATGGATAGTATGCTTTCCAACAGTTCCCCTCACCCTCAATGTCCTATAATTTTGTACCCCATTTATAGCATGTAAGGAAATCTGTGGCATCTATTGGCTAACTTCTATACTTTCTTCTTCCAAACAGTCCTCAAAACAATCATCATCATCAGGTACTAAGACTAAAGAGAATAGTTGACCTACACACTTATGTCCTGGGGCATACTTTTGGTTACAATAGAAACATAGATTTTGTGCTCTTTTGTTCTGATATTGTTTTTGAGATAACTGCTTCCTTACAGGAAAATTAACAACAACATTAACAAGAGTGTTTGATTTAGGAAAAAGTATAGGTTTACTAGCATTCCCATAACTTCCCCCATTACCAAATTGATTGCTAGAAAAAGATCATGTTGGCTTATTCTTCTTTTTCACAACCTCAAGAATAGCCTCTTGCAACCTAGTCAAAGAATAAGCATCTGCAAGGGTTGCAGGCTTAAACATCCTAACACTCATCTCTAGTTCTGCTGGCAACCCACCCAAATACAGACTTATGGCATGTTCTTGACTAATGGTGACTCTACACAAAAGTGTATCAAACAAATCTTGGTACTCTTTAGCAAATTTATCATACTTAGCATTTTTTAAAGCAGACACTGGATCTTCAAAGATTGACCTAAACCTTTAAACTATAGCATTCTTATACACCTCCTAATTTACATCTTCACCATTAACACTAAGATACTGCCTATGCTATAGTAAAGCCTTATCAGATAAATGCACTAAAATAATTTTTACCTTCTCCTCATTGGGTGTGTTATCAATGTGAAAGAACTGATCACATATGAAAACCCATCCTCTAACATTATCTTCTTGAAATCTTAGGAATTCCACTTTTGCCAATGTCCCAAAATGATTTGCTTGTCTCCCCTGATTCATAGCCTGATTTGTTGGAGACCCAATGTAGCAATCAAATTCCTTATTTCTGCCAATTGTAAATCCAAATACTCTCTAGTGAGACCTTCATCCCTACTGTTACTATTTGCATAAACCATTCTTGTTCTTGGTGCCATTAATTTTCGTGATTGTGTGTTATTAAATGATGTTTGTTGCTAGTTATCACTCTCTTCCCTTCAGTCGAATAACAACTAACAACTAATATGTTCTTGGCCAACTCAAATTAACCAAAACTGACCATTAATTCAACAACAGAGAATTTAACCACTTATGGGTTGTTCTTGTGATCGCGATGGATATTTGACACTTGATCTTGTTTCTAAAGGATAACACACAATCTTGATCAGAATGCTAGTGTAGCAAACTGATTCGTAATCAATTGAACACCAGAAAACAGAAAACTCGCTGGAAAAGTAACTGTTTGACCGAAAAAAATAAATGTTTGAAAATTGGTGATAAAACGATAACTGAGTTGCCAGGATGACAGCTCTGATACCACTTGATATGGACTTATAAGAGATTAAGAACCTCGAATAAGAACTAATAAGCAAATCAGAATTACAAGAATAGAATTGCAATTCGAAATAAGCAAATGATTTGTTATAGTTTGATGAATTTGTTATCGAACGGTTACAGAGAGAAAGGAAAGTTGTTACAATTGATTAGCTATCAGAAAAGAAGAAGAAATGAGTATTTATAGTGTGGTTGAGTGATAGTTGGATTTGGCGGGAAAGTCTGTTAAAGACTTTCCCACGTGCTTGGCATGTGCAGTTTTAAACTTATGCTTTTGGCGTGTATCAATTAAATGCTATAGTTTTGAATTGTGTGAATTAATGTTTAATTGTGTTAAAATAAACTGCATGTCTTAACCTTCATAATCTAAGAGGGTGTTTGTTTCGGCTTAAACGTAGGCTTATGAGCTTATTTGATTTCGGCTTATATTTCATAAACCTTAATTTTCTGGCTTATTTTGAGACTTGCAAGCTTATATAAGTTTATTACTATATGATAAACTTATATAAGCACATAAGTCTCCAAATAAGCTGAAAATTTGAGGCTTGTTGATGCGGTCGTCGTTAGACTTCAACAAGAAGTTTTACAACTCCCTAGACAGAGCACCTAGTCGTTGTAGCAGTATAGGCAAGACTCAGGGGGTTGTTATCGTTCACTCGAGGAATAGGTTGGGAAGGCTTAACCACGGTCTAAAGAAATTCTCAAGTGGTTGGGAAGAAGATTATTTTTGTATTTTTATTAAAATTTTATGAAAGCATTGTAAAATCATATATTGCGAGAGGTGGTTGGTTTTAGCTATTAAACTAAATATAATCTAAACTAATGGTGATAACAATAAGATAAAAGACTGTGTTTATTTAATCATATATTACTCCCTGATTGTTCTCCCTTGTGTTGTTGCCTGTCACACTTGTGCTTGATCTATGTAACTATTTCCTAGTCATGACTACGACATTACAGGAACCCGCCGTATACTTAGTATTCCGCTTAGAGCAACGCACAAGTAATGTTAGTATTGAAGGTACTATTACATGGACCCTAGGGGTACACTAAGTGCATGTGAAATATTTTAAAAAAGGATCAAACAATATTAGGGGGCAATGGATAGTATTAGTTTGAAGAATGTTACCGTATGGGTTCCCTTTCTACCCCAAAATCACGTTTCACTAGACATATCAACAGTGATACAGAAAAAAGTGGTTTCTTAAGGACCTAACGTGCACATCCATCACAAAGAAGCAACACCACTAAGATCTACTTTCTAGGTTTCATATAATCATAAATTAATATAATAGGAGGCTTAGCCTTAGAATGTTGATAAAGCTGAGAACATAGATGAAATCAGACAACACATAGACCATATTGAAGATTAAATAAACCTTACTGATTTAAACATGAGGTGGAGGAAGTACAATAGGGTTTTTAGGCCTTAATTCGTTCCCCTAAAAGCTGCTAATACGTACTAGGTCATACCCTCTTTTTATTCTAAAGTTACATACTCAAAATCCTAAATTCAGGTTTGTATATATAGGAAAATTGTTGTGACGGAGTCGCGTTTTAGTCATGACGCCGTCATGATGAAGAATATTATAAATAATAGCCTGGGTCATGTACTATGACGCCGTCGTGGAATCATGTGGCGCCGTCTTGGTCTTCGTTATGACGGCGTCACGTTGTATTGGTGACGCCGTCTCTAGTCACTGTAGAGAAATTCTTGAATGATGTTGGTGTAGGTCCGTAGTCTTGTCCGTTTCTTCTCCAAATGAGTCCAAGTCATGTGTAATTCATCCAAATGCCTTCCAAATAAGAATCACCTGAAAATGAACAATTAAGTACCTATTTTGGGCATAATTTGCGTACGATTTTTTGGGGGTTTAACAAGACCCCGAAAAAAGTGTATAAAATAACACCTCATAAAATTACCCTCTTACACTTTAGGATTTGTTTATCCTTAAGCAATATGGGGCTTTTTTACCTAGGACAATAACAATTTTATTTTGGGGAAAGGGAGTTATTTTACCTACTCTTTTTACAATAGTATTTCTACAAAACAACCTTTAGACCTCCGTTAATTAAAAAAGCACAGGTAAACATTTTCTACTTAGCAAACTATCATAATTGTTTGGTATTCCTCTCTTTCTCTCGAATAATTAGTTGGTTATAATAAATTATTACATAATAAGGGGGGAGGAAAACAGAAATAAACAATCATTACCTGTCATCGAGCATTAATTACCATAAGATTTGGTAAAAGGTATTCAAACCTCCACCGCTAGGCGCTAAGATGTTGCATATGGACTTGTTTGGTCCAACTTTTGTGAGCAGCTTAATGAATAAGAAATATTGTCTAGTTATCACTAATGATTATAGCAGATTTACTTGGGTTTTCTTTTTAGCATCTAAGCATGAAACTAGTGGCATTCTTAAGAGCTTTATAACTCAGATACAAAATCTAGTTGATAAGAAAGTAAAGATAATCAGATGTGACAATGGAACAGAGCTCAAAAATATAGTTATGAGTGAGTTTTGTGAAAAGAGAGGCATTAAGAGGGAATTTGTTAGGACTTAAAAGACTTCAAGGATTCTTAGAGTTACTACTGCTCAGGTACATAATGTAAATTATGCTAAGTAGTTAGTACTGGTAGTATAAAGTTACCACTGCTAGTTACTATTGTTAGTATAATTTAGTACTGTTAGTATAAAGTTACTGCTGTTAGTTGAAGTTAAGACTGCTCAGAGTTAAAGACTGAAATATAAGCTAAGTAGTTAGTGTTGCTAGTAGTAATGTTAAAACTACTAGTACATGTTACTACTGTGAGTATATATTAGTACTGCTAGTACTAATGTTACTACTGCTTATGTTTATTAGAACTGCTGGTACAAAAGTTTATGCTGCTGAATTACAACTGCTAGAAGATTTACTACTGTCAAGAGGATAAAGACGGTTTAAAGAGATAAAGATTGTTTTGAGAACAAGAATACTTGTGAAGATAAGTATTGAGATATTTTTGTAGAAGATATGCATAATGTATTTGTTTAAGAGATTACGTTTATGTTTAGAAAAGATTATGATATCTTAGGAATGTATTGTAAGCCGACTAGGACTCCTTAGTCTATAAAAGGAGGTCCTAGGGCATTAGTTGAGATATAAGTTTTGCATACAAGTTTTCATAGTTGTCAAGTCGATTTAGAAAAAGCTTCAAGGTTGTAAACCCTAGTACTAGTGAAGAGTACTCGTATTATTGATCTAATAATATTAGAGCGTTTGGTTATATCTTTGTTTATTCACGATTACTGTTTTATTCATAATACTTCTAGGTATTAAGGTGTAGATTCCGCATACACTTTAGTATACATACAAAGTTTCTACAACAAGTTATTTTGGATTTATCCAAGGTAATTTAACCTTAGACAACCTAAGGAATCGATCAAGGATTGGGATCAACAAGTGGTATCAGAGCTTTGCTTTGAGAAACTTTGATCTAGAAGTCATGGAATTTGAATCTGCAAATAGTAATACTACTGCTAAGCTACCCATACTCAAACTAGGTGAGTATGAGATGTGGGTGATAAGAATTAAGCAGTACTTCCAGATACAAGACTATGCTCTATGGGAGGTCATAGAGAATGGTAACTCATGGGTGTCTGTACCACAAACAGCACAAGAGAATGGTACTTCAGTTACAAAGATGTCTATACCTGTAACTGCTGAAGAAAAGACCAACAAAAAGAATGATGTGAAGGCTGCTATGCAAGAAGAGCTTCTGCAGTTCAAGTTACAACAGGTTTGGACCTTGGTGGATTTACCACATGGCAAAAGAGCCATTGGTACTAAATGGGTGTACAGGAACAAGAAAGATGAAAGAGGTATTATGATTAGAAACAAGGCAAGGCTGGTTGCACAGGGTTACACTCAAGAAGAGGGAATAGATTATGATGAGGTTTTTGCTCTAGTTGCTAGGATTGAAGCAATTAGGCTATTCTTAGCCTATGCCTCATTCAAAGACTTTGTAGTATACCAGATGGATGTGAAGAGTGCATTTCTGTATGGCAAGATTGAAGAGGAAGTTTATGTCTGTCAACCTCCAGGGTTTGAAGATCCAGAGTTCCCTGACAGAGTTTATAAGGTAGAAAAGGCATTATATGGTCTACATCAAGCTCCTAGAGCTTGGTATGAGACTTTCTCTACCTATTTATTAGACAATGGATTTCAGAGAGGTCAGATAGATAAGACTTTGTTCATTAAAAGAGTCAAAAGTGATATTCTACTAGTTCAAGTATATGTTGATGATATCATTTTTGGATCTACTAAAAAGGAGTTATGCACTGAGTTTAAGAAATTGATGCACAAGAAGTTCCAGATGAGTTCTATGGGTGAGCTCACTTTCTTCTTAGGACTACAAGTGACACAGAAAGATGATGGGATTTTCATCAGTCAAGATAAGTATGTGGATGAAATTTTGAAGAAGTTTGGTTTTTCAACTATAAAGACAGCAAGTACACCTATGGAGACTTCAAAGCCTTTGATGAAGGATGAAAATGCTGAAGATGTTGATGTTCACTTATATAGATCAATGATTGGCTCATTGATGTATTTAACATCTTCAAGGCCTATTATAATGTTTGCTGTATGTGCTTGTACAAGATTCCAAGTCACACCTAAAGTTTTACATCATTATGTTGTGAAAAGAATCTTTAGATACTTGAAAGGTCAGCCTAAATTGGGCCTTTGGTATTCTAAGGACTCACCGTTTGATTTGGAAGCTTATACTGATGGTAACTATGCTGGTGCAAGTTTAGACAGGAAATCACAACAGGAGGTTGTTAATTTCTTTGAAGTAGATTGATTTCATGGCAATGCAAGAAGAAAACTATAGTTTCCAACTCTACTACTAAAGAAGAATATGTGGCTGCTGCTAGTTGTTGTGGATAAGTACTCTAGATTCAAAATCAAATGCTGGATTATGGATACAATTTTATGAATACCAAGATTTTCATTGAGAATGAAAGCACCATCTGCATAGTTAAGAATCCAGTGTTTCACTCAAAGACTACGCACATTTAGATTAGACATCATTTTATTAGAGATTCTAATGAGAAGAAGCTTATTCAGATGATCAAGATTCACACAGATCAGAATGTTGTAGATCTGCTCACAAAAGCATTTGATGTTGGCAGATTTCAATATCTGGTTACAAGTATAGGAATGCTTAACCTCTGAAGTATGTTGAGAGGAGGTAATTGTGTTAATATTCAGCGGTTTATAGCCACAATGATGCTTGAAATGGAATGGAACAGCAGCTAATGATGAAATTCAAGTTAGTGTTGTTGGCCTAACTTTCTACTGGTAAGTATAATTAGTATACAGTTATAATTAATCTTGTGAGCTTGAGAGTTCAAAATCAGAAAGAGAGATGTGACACATAAAGACAGAGAGATTGAAAGAAAAAAGAAAGAGAGATGTGTGTTTTTTATTTATTTTTAACAAAACAGACAGAGTGATTCAGTGAGAAAAATAATTGAGAGATAAAACTAAGAAATAATAACAGAAGAGAGCTTATGAGATCAAAATTGTTTTATTGGAATGCTTTTAGAACGAAAATAAGGTTAAAGGGTAACTCAAATGTTAGTACTGCTAGGCATTATTAGTACTTTTAGGCTAAAAATTAGTATACTTGGCTTTCGTTCAGTGCTGTATTGGGGAACAACAGATTATTTGGCAAATTAAATTAGCCGTTTGAGATAATCTCTGCCATTATATAACTTATATGTTTCTTATTCTAGATAATTCATAATCTTTCTTTAAATAACAAGATTTCTTCAAGATAAATTCAGTCGGTCCAATCAAAACCTCAAGTGCTATCTATATAATCTCAATTCACTTTGCCAAACACACATACTCTCATACACGATCAAAACCCATAACTCTAATCGAACTTTTCTTAATCAACAATGGCGAATTTGGAATTTTGTGACATGCACAACATGGTGGCCTACTTAAAGAAACCAGAGGGAAGTGAAGGATTTCACCAAATAGTGGATTTTCTCAATGCTAGTCACATAAGGTATGCTCTTATAGAAAATCCCACTATCTAGGTTTCTCTTATCAAACAGTTTTGGGAAACAGCTACTGCCAGACCACTTAATAATAGAGAAATTGAATTAACTGCTACAATAGATGGCAAAGTTAAGATTGTTACTCAGGCATCCGTTAGAAGGCATCTCTAATTAGCAGATTCTGATGGTATTAGTTCTTTGCGAACTACTAAAATCTTTGAACAACTTTCCTTAATGGTGTATGTGTCTACTTCAGACAAATTGACCTTTAAAAAATGACACTTTTCCCCTCAATATAGATTTCTCATTCATACCATTCTACATTTTCTTTATAAGTCCTAAGAAACCTATTGGGGAACAATTCAGTAGCAATATACAACTGCTATTATTTGCTTGGCCACTAATAGGAAATTTAATTTTTCTAAACTGATTTTTGATGGTATGGTGAAAAACTTAGATAGTAAACACAAATTTTTAATATATCCAAGATTTATTCAAGTGTTTTTAAACAAGCATAAGAGACTGCTTTAACCACACACAAGACTTTATATTGCTTCTACTTCACTCAAAAAACTTTTTAGCAATATGAAGAGGGCTTCTAAGGGTTATACTGGGGAAAACATTCCAATGTTTCCTGTAATGATTGTTCAGGGCATAGTTGTTCAGGGTGAAGGATTAACACACCTAGTTAAGTCCTATCACACACCTATCGATGCTCCATCAACCTCACAAACACCAATTTCACCAACCTCTAGGAGAAAAAACAGATAGGAATCTGTGGTTCCTCAGCCCAGATCTCCTACTCAGTCCCTTGTAGCAGATGAGGCTGCTTCTACAGGTGTGAATGTCAGATATGGAGGGGCTACCACTACTGTGACTGGCTTAGAAGTAGGACAGGGTTGTGGTAACACTGATAAGACCCCTACCATACCCCATGATTCACCTTTCACAAGAGTTAATACACTTGGAAGTGATGAGGGCAGTATGACACTACAAGAATTGATGGTTTTCTGTACAACATTGTCAAAGAAGGTGGAGAGCTTAGAGACAGACTTGAAGTAGACCAAGCTTACATGTAGTGCTGCTTATACTAAGCTTATCAAGAAGGTAAAGAAGTTGGAGAACAAAGTTAAGTCCAGCCAAGCTAGAAGAAGGGCCAAAATTATTGTTTCTGATAATGAAGATGATTTGGAGGATCCTTCCAAATAGGGGAGGAAGATAGCTGAAATTGATCAAGATCCTGCCATTTCATTGGTACAACATGATGTAGAGATTCAGGGGAGGCATGAGCATGATATGGAATTTGGTTTTGATTTTGATACTGCTAAGGATGTTAGTACTGCTAAGTCAGTTTCTACTGCTGGTGCAGCAGTTACTAAGCCAGTTTCTACTGCTGGTGCAGCAGTTACTACTGCTAGTATAGCTGTTGTTAGTACTGCCAGTCCTACAAAAGAGTTTTACTTGCTGATGACATTACTATAGTGGCACTGGTTACATTACGAAGAGCTGCAGCTAAAGATAAAAGGTAAGGTAAAATGGATGAATCTGAGCCAGTACAAACCAAGACAAAGTTACAGCAAGAACAAAAAAGACTTGGTTATGAAGCAGCTGTTAGACTATAAGTTAAACTTGAGGAAGAAGAGAGACATAGGATTGCCAGGGTACATGAAGCAGCTAGCTCTTTCAATGTTGAAGAATGGGAAGACATACAAGCTAGAGTTGAAGCTGATGAAGAGTTAGCACAGAGGTTACAAGCAGAGGAAAGAGAAATGTACACTAAAGCTAAACAAGCAAGAATGCTTGTAGAGCTTATCAATTAGAGAAAAAAAGGTGTTTTTGTTACAACAAAGAGCTAACAAAAGGAGGAATAAGCCACCCATATAGGCTCAACAAAGGACTTATATGTCTAATTACATCAAGCATATAGGAAGTCATATACTGCAGCAGTTGAGAGGTTATTCTTTTGATGAGATCAAGACTTTGTTTGAGACAACAATGAGGAGAGTAAACACTTTTGTTCCAATAGAAAGTGAAGTTGACAGAGCAGCACCTGAGTTAGCAGCTAGAAGTTCAAAAAGAGATGCAAAAGAAGAACTTGGTCAAGAAAGTTCTAAGAGGCAAAATGTAACGCCCCAACCCTAAAGGGTAGAAGTATTACAAATATGGTGTGACATCAAAGGCATACATAATCATAACACAAGCATAACAGTGAAGTCTCAATAAATTAACCAAAGGAAAATAAGTCATCATGACTTAAGTCATAAGTCTTAAAGGACAGACATATCCCAAACGAAATAACCGAAATACACGTATGTATCAAAAAGTAACAATATCATATATAAAAACTAAGATCTCTAGGGTAAGTCCACACCTCAGCACTTCATATCACGAAAGCTACCCCAGCTCCTAGATTTGATACTGCGTAGGGAAAAGAAAGTGCGGCATGAGCCTTACAAAGCCCAGTGAACAGATATATATAATCGAACGCAAAAGATAACGGAAAATCAAAGGATACGCTTATAGGTAAAAGGATATCACAAGACATTGATCAAAGGAACTACAAATTAAGGTAAGACAAATCAGAAATCAATTCATAGTGTAAGGTAAGATGAATCAGAAAGTCAAATCAGTCCAAATTACGAGCCCAAACAAAAATCATATCATATGTAAACATGGAGTCATGAGCTCCAACATGTGAAAGAGTGGATTGCCCCATACATCAGTCACCAAATATACATATATTCATATATGTTCATAATCCATCGAATAACAAACAAAATCTAGGATGCATCCATACGCCCCTTAAACAAATAATAATCTTCATAATGCGCATATAATATCAAATGGGGGACGGTGTGAGAAATCACTCACCCACACATGAGTCATGCCAAAGGTGCATCAATGACACAGCCATGTTACCTTCATGGCTAGGAAACAAATAGTGGCTTGGGTCTCAAACTGAAGGGTTCAAAGCAAAGTCATATCAAAGTTCATTTCAAAGGGATCATAGCAAAGGTTCAATGTCAAAGGTTCAAATATCAAAGGTAGTATAGCAGGGGTCCAAATTAGAAATTAAATAACATATCATATAAGAGAAACCAGGATAAAAGGCTCAGACGAATGTAGCAATCACAATAAGTAATCAAAGATAGAGAGGAATATGTCATGAGAAACCTTAACGATAAGGTCAGAATATCTGTACCTTATTCCGAAGCAAAGCAATAATCAAAGAAAACACCACAGGAAATCAAAATCACTCCCTCTTGACCGAACCTAAAGAAATGATAAATTCGAATTACAAACCATTCATTTAAGTTATACTTTCCATTTTTAGTAACTTTCCATTTTTAGTAACTTTCCATTTTTGTAAGTTCCATTTTTTAGTAAGTTTCCAAAATTAGTATATTCATCATGTGAGATTCTATTACAGTATTTTGAATAGTTTAGGGGACTTAACATGTAAACCTTACAAGTTTAGGGTTAAAATATGACAACTTTCATATTTTAGGGTTCAATATACAAAATAACAATTTTCAAGGTTAAAAGATGTAAATATCATATTTCACATTTTATTCAGATTATACCTTCCATTTTCTATATTTACAAGTCAAACCCTATAATTACACAAATTTACTATTTTAGCCCTTTTTGTTATTAATTATTTTTAAACAATATCTTTAATTATCCTATAATTACAAAACGAGTCCTTATAGATATCCAATATGACAAATTCAGGACTTTATACATTAAATACTGACCAAACCTTCCACTTTCAGAATTTACAATTTCAGTCCCTCTATTTTAATTAATTAATTTCGAATTACTTATTATATATAATTAACCATTTTAATCCAAAAATAATATCAATATGACACTTTATAACCCCAACTTTTTTATACAGATTATAAAACTATACTAACATGGTTTAAAAGGACTCATAGTTTCAGGAAATTACAATCACCTCCCTTATATTTTTTAAAATCTAAATCGGCTAACTAATAAATCTACAAAACCCTAATTTGATTTTTCCCAATCACCAACACAATTATTTCCCAATAATTAGCATTAATTGCACCTGGAAAAAATAGCAAAACCCTAACCCTAATTTGATTACACCTTTATTTCTTTCTTTTTTTCCTTTATTCGAAATCGGCAAACCAAGAAAATCCCCAAATAATTTTCGAACCTCCCCTAAATTTTTCCAACAATTTATATGAGTTACATATGATATATACAACCTTATAAAAATATAAAATCAAGTGTACAAGCATTTTTGAGCCGATTTCATAATTATTCCAAAATTAGGGTTTCTAATATGTTTTATACAATTCGATCAATATAACATGCATGAATATTTTTCCTATATGTATTATGAATTAGAATGATGAAAAATAAGATACAAAAATACCCTTGATGATCCTTGATGATTTGATGAATTAATAGTACCCGGTTGTGTATTTCGAACCAAATGCAATTACCACAATCGAACCAAGCACTCTACAATCTTCCCACTATTTTCCCCACCTTCCTTGATCTTCAAAACACCTTATAAAAATCGTCCTAACCCTTGAAAAATTCTTGGTGCCGCCTCTTTGTATTTTAGGGTTTTCGGTGTATTTTGTTTTAGGGTTTAACAATTTAAAAATGTATAAAGGATTATAACAAAGTCTTTGGCCGAATTTTGGGCTTTCAAAAGTGACTAAATCAGATAATAAAACTTGCATAATTATTTTGTAATTATCTTAACTTTATTTTATTTAATTTGTAAAGTATAATTAAATAAATACATATATTTCGGCTAAAATACATATACCTAAGTATTAATTATTTTTCTTATATAATATAAGGTATTTTAATCTTACATAAATTTCATAATTGTCATATGTTGTATTTTTATAATTTCTAGAATTAAAATGAAATTTATGCATGCTTTTATGAAATTTTCTTGCATTAGGGGTATTTTGGTAATTTTACACTTGTTGAGATTTTTAGGTTTTACACATGAGGTTGGTTTTGTCGACCAACATGTCTGTTTGGTTGCGGTGTTTTAGGACGAGAAAAATTATTATTGACTATTCTAGGAGGTGGAGTTTTTGATCTAAAATTGAGTTTTGAAAATCCAACTCCGGGTTTAGATAATGGCTTATAGAATTGTTTAACTTCATTGTCACTAGCAACAGGAACTTTGACTTTGTTTACAATTATGTGTTTTGGTCTAGGACCCAAAATAGATTTTTGAAAAGACACACTTTTCTCAGATACAAGCGTTGCTGGTGGCGGTCCCATATTTATTTTGGGGGGCCGCTTGAACATTAAGGGGGCCGCCCATATTTATCGGACCTCCATCAGGAAATGCCTTTTTCTGGGCTTTTACAAATCTTATTTCCTTAGTTCCACTAGATGATGCTTCAAATGAATTAAACCCTAAACCTAATTTATCACCGGAGGGTTTTTGATTATTTAACATTTCATTCAAGCAATGTGTACTCTTTTCAAATTTATTTAATCTAGTAGATTCTTCTTTGAGCTTTTCATTTTCAATTTTAAGTGTATGACACTTTGCACAATCAATATCAACTCCCTTGTTTTTCTCGAGTGTGGACAATTTATCTTTTAATTCTCTAAGTTCATTTTCTAGACTATTTCTAATAGCTTTTAGCCTTTTGTTCTTAGTGATTATCTTTAAACTCATTTTACATAATTTATCATATTCGTTGTCTAGAGCTAAATCATCAATTGATGAGTTTTCATCACTAAAGTAGGAGGATTCGGAACATACCTCATTTGGTGCTTGAGCTACAAGACATGTCTCGTCTTGGATCTTTTCATCATTCTCTTCACCGCTATCGCTCCAAGAACCTCCAACAAATGCTCTTTGGTTCTTGTCTCTCGGTGGCTTTGGACATTCTCCAATAAGATGATTTGGATCTCCGCATCTAAAGCACTTCCTTTCACTTTTGCCATTTTTGTCGTCTTGGCTTCTTTGAAAGGTCTTTTTGTCGTTCTGAGATTGTCTTACGAATCTACCTGTTCTCTTAAAGAACTTCTTGAATTCTCTTACCGACATGGCGTACTCTTCATCTTCACTACCGGAAGTCAAACACTCTTCATCACTAGATTCTTTCTTAGCCTTTAAAGCAAGAGATTTCCTTTCAACTTTTGCTTTGACTATTTCGGAATCTTTCTTGATGATCATCTCATGGACTTTGAGGTTTCCAATGAGCTCATCAAGAGATAGTGATGTTAAGTCTTTCGACTCTTCAATCGCCGTGACCTTTGCTCTCCATTTAGGATGTAGAGCCCTAAGAAACTTCCTTACGTAGTTCTTACTAGAATAACCTTCATCAAGAGCTTTAAGACTAGTAATAATAGTATTAAATCTAGCAAATGCACTATCTATAGATTCGTCTTCGGAAATGAAGAAATACAATCTCGCAACATTCCACCTTCGAAACACGACTTAGATAACTAAACAAATCTTATTTTATTACTCCTCTAATTTGAAGAACAATGACAACTGCGAGTCAAACAATGTTTTCCAAATTTCTTTTGACTATTTTACACATGAAAAAAAATTCGTTCATATTTCTTTTCTAGGCAACAGCATTGTAAATAACCATTATGGCTTCATTTATTTTCGTAATCCCTCCCTTTTTAAGATCATCGAGGTTTATATTTCAAAAGGGACAACTCATCAAGTTTGGTCTTCTGGATTTTGGTATTACTGGGTTGAAACTCACATTGGTAATAACATGCCACAAGGTTCCTAGATCTTTTGTTTTCAAAATATGTCTCAAATCTATTTTTCTATAGACTAAAACTATCGCTTTCAAAAAGTCGGTGGTCTTTGCATAGATTGCCCTCTCTAGATATTTGTCGAAGATCATAAATCGATCCATGCTTTAAAATACAATATATTTTTAAAATCTTGAGTGACCTTGGCTCCTTGATATCCAATTTTGAAAACTAGAAGGGGGGGGGGGGGTTTGATTGAGGTTTTGAATAGTTTATAGGTTATTGACCGGTTTATAATTCTTTTGATTATAAAATGGTTTTGATTCGAGTTATATGTCAATCAATAGCAATATGATGACAACAAAAACTATCTATTGTAATGAACTAAAATGAACAAAAATAATATAAAGAGCTAAGGAAAGAAACGATCAAACCAAGTCACCAAGTTTATAGTGGTTCGGTTATATGAAGCTCCTCTTAGTTTTACTACACTCCCCAAGTTCTCCACTCGAGATTTCACTATGTCAACCAAGCTCCTTTAGCAGAGGAAAACCGTTAACAGTCGCTTACTATTCTTTTCCGATCACTAAGTAGTGTCGAGTCCTAAATCTTAGCTGAAACCAATCCTATGACTTCACTAAGTCTTTTCACCTCACATGATATATATACCTTTGGATTGACACACAATCCTAAATCACACAAATACTTAATTTACACACTTGGATTTACACACAATCCAATTTACACTATCTACACTTATATATGTAATGAAGATTTAGATTTATGATCTTTGGAGGATGAGGAGAGATCACTTGATCAACAAGTCGTATGTAGAAGAATACGGATTGTTCTTGTAACACCCCAAAAATGGGTCGCAGGGAAAAGGATCAGGGCGCGTGTTCTTCAAGTATCAACAGCACAAGAATATATTAAGAACGACAAAAAAAGTGTTTTTAAATTGATACATTGGATTTAATTATAAGACATAATTACCAAAGATAAAACTTTACTTGTTCCTTGTTTAATTTTACAAAGACAACAATACATTTCCTAAATATGATGTACTTTAAATCTTTAAGTGTGCAATCCAAAATGTAATCAAGGGCATCCTTGGCACCTCTGCACTATTGACTCACTGAAACATTGCTTTAAAAACGTCATCTAAAATGTTGGTGATGCATAGGTTTATGTATTAATAATTATGCAGGACCGCAAACTTTCCCCATGATGTTACAAATATGCCAAACAATCACAAATCCCCCAGATTACTGTTGCACTAAGCTCATGACACTGAAGCTCAACCTATATTTGCTATTTTAGCAGTTATTTTGCCCGTACAGATGTTGTAACCCGCAACATCCAAGTCCGACATGGTCAACGTTCGTTCCCGGTGATAGCTAATCACCCAAACGGGGAGGTTAATCCCAATAGATCTATTTATAACATTCGCGCTCACATAATGCAATTAACAACTACATCTATGCAATTGACAGTTCATGATAATGGGCTCAGGAGGGTTATCGCTACTTAGGCAAACACATAATCAATATACTTTAAACACTTGCGTCCAATTTATAAAACAAAGCATGTTTTCACCCCAAATAATAGTAAATCAGTAAAACTATAAAAAGTGGGGCTATGAACTCACCTTGAGTACTGATAGTCCAAATAATCACAGGATATAAAAGTTCACGCAAAAGTTTCGATGCATCCTATTTTAAATTAAGGTGCGGTTTAAGTACCGATACTTAATTAATAACATTGAATATAATCTTATAGTTGTTACATCGTACTATCGTTCGGGCTATCATAATTAAAGAGGTCATGACATGACGTACGAGGAGTTAGGACACTTTAAATCGTAAATCCAACAACTCGTCGATACGCCATCCGAAGAGGTCTCATTATGAAACTCCCTAGTATTATAGCACTTTGATAACCACTCAATATTCTATATAGCATAATCACCGACTAATCTTTTATTTTTTGTTTTAGTTAAATAATATTCGTAAAGGTGAAATGTTTTATAAATATACTTTTTGTCTCAAATGACCTAATTTGGTCGTTTTAAGTCCGTTGCTCGCGTTTCTTACGTCCACGTCTTCGTAGTAAGACGAGTGATCAAGATTTTATATTTTCAAGTTTTTAAGATTCTGGTGTGAATAGTAATTTTACTGTTCACAACAGCTAGTTTATCGTTTTTAGTTTTAATTTAGCGTTAAACTTTTTTTAATCGTAATACCCTTATTCGTTTTTAATCGATTTTAGTGATTCCTTTCGAGTACGTATTTGTTATTTAAAAAGATGTATATTATATTTTATAAAGTTAATCCCACTGATGAATAGTGCTTTTTACTGTTCATAGTTTATAAAATTACTTTTATAAACTTTAATTATCGTAAACGTCGTAGTTTATTCGTTATAGTTCTGTTTTTAGCGATTCTTTCGAGTACGATCTCGTAATTAAAAGTTATATCATATTTTAGATGTTTTAAAAATATTAGTTTTGAATGAATAGTACTTTTATAAAATAGGTTTTCATAAAAGTATTTATAGTCGTAAACTCGTAATTAACGTATTCTTTTTCGTTATAAATGGTTTCTGAGTTTCTTATCATTTTGGATCGTTCACGAGACGTATTATTATTATTTTATGTCAAACTTACTGTATGAATTCGGATTTAAAACAGCCCCTAAGTATTTATGTGTATAACTTTATAAAAACCTTGTTTTATGTATTAATTAGTTTAGTAGTTTAATATAGAAACCCTAATAACTATTTTTAACACATGTGCTACTTATAATAATGTCCAAGATCATCCATAGTCCTTATAAATTCATTGTAATAAGTTTAACAATTTACTTTCCATTACTTTCACATGTGAAGATTAAGTAAATTTATTAAACAAACCCTAATTTAACTAAACATGTTATACTAAACCATATGTTAACATACTTTTACATTCATTTTTCCATGATATATATAACCATATGACATAAGAATAAGTGCATAAATTCATAAACATAAGTGAAAACTCATTTTACATATTAAAAAGTCCTTAGTGGTGATTTAGCCATAATTAACATATAACACATAAAATCATAATAAATAAAAGTATGAAGGAATTAGGAAGACCTTAGGGATGATGTATGAGATGAGAAATGAATGCTAAACCCCGATGTAAAGACTTTTGAAACCCCAAGCTTTCAAGCTTATAAACCCTAGATTAGGTTTGAAACCCTAATCTTCCCTTTTCTTCTTAAATCCTTGCAAATGATTATCCAAGGCTTGCAAACACTTTAGTGTGCCTTAGAATTGATGTGTAAAGGGTTGTATGGATTGTAGAAAAGTTTGTATGGTTTGCTTATGGATGGCTTATCAAGCCGTGGCTTATAGAGAGAAAGGGAGGAAAGAAATGAATTTTTCTTAAGTATAAAGAGTATGTAAACTTTCTTATGCATGCATGATATATATAGGAAGAGAAAAGAGATATTATACTTGCAAAGTTTGACCAAGAATTTCAAAGGGGGGGGTCTTGGGCCGTGGGTTCAAGGGGACAAGGGAGGAGGGAAACAAGGGCCTTTAAGGCCTTGGTCTCTTGGTTCCTTTTAATGGCAATCATCCCATTAAAGTAAGGAGGGTGTTTTCCACTAGTTAATCTCTTTTCTTTTATATGTTTACTTGCATTTTATAAAAAGAAAGTATAAGTAAAACTTTTAATTAAAAGTAAAGTGTAGTTTTTATATAAAAGTTTACTTTGTAAAGTCTTGGTATTTTGTAAAGTATTTGTTATCTTGTATATACTTATGAGACGTGTATATATATATACATATGCATAAAGTTTTATAAACTTTGATCATTGTATATAAACGTAGGTATTTGTTGAAGCGTACGTAAATTTTTAGGTTCGGAAACCTAATTTGTCATTTATAGCGAAACGTAAACACTTTCAGTATCCGATAATGTTACTTGTGAATCGTTAAATAATTATTCTCAAAATAATTGCTAACCCTTGTTTGACGTAAAAAAAAAATAAATTGCTTGATGCCCGTTTCGTTAACTGCTGATCATTTTTAGTCTTACGCGATTATATCATAAACGATTTCCATTAAAACAAACGCGTACAATACTAAAAATAAATGGTGGACTTTATTAACGTGTATATTGTCCTAAACACCGGGGTGTTGTAGTTCCCGGTTAGCTCGAGCTTGTCCTCAATGCTTAAGAGCAGGAGCACTTGACGATGGTCCCGGTCTTTGAGAATAGACGTGGGTATTTCTTCGGAATTTATCTTAGCGTTCCCACGTAAACTCAGGACCTCTCTTGGAGTTCCATCGGAACCTTGACTAATGGGATACGGCTTCGCTTAACCGTTTAACTTCACGATCTGTGATCTCTTTGGTTCCTCGACTAATTGAAGCTTGTCATCAAAATGAAGTCCATCCAACGGAACGGCTATAAAGGGGTTCGTCGGTTGACACTCTTTAAGTGGACACGTGCAATGTTTTATGAACTTCTGCTCAGTCCTCAGGAAGCTCGAGCTTGTATGCAACGTCTCCAATCTTTTTATTACCTTGAAAGGTTCCACAAACCTGGGATTTTATTTCCCTCATTGTGCCAAAAAGTAATAAACCCCTTTCCAAGGAGAAACCTTGAGCAGCTCTTTATCTCAACCTCAAACTCCATCGGCTGAGCTTAAATCAGCGTAGCTCTTTTGCTATCACCGAGCGGCTTGCATTTTCCTTTACTTAACTTGAATTTGATTTTCCTGTCCTCTCTTGTACTATCTCTGGACCGGTGTGTTGAACTTCTCCAACCTCAGCCCAACAAACAGTGCGTACGACATTTTCTACCATATGTGGCCTCAAAGGGTCAGCTTAATGCTAGCATGTAATCTGTTATTGTATGAAAACTCGACTAATGGCAAATTGTTTTTAAAACCCAACATTTCCAAAGTCGATCACCAGCTCGAGCATTATCTTCGAGTGTTTGTATGGTTCTCTTGCTTTTGTCCGTCAGTTTCACGGTTGAGTATGTCGTACTCATATCTAAAACTTGTCCCAAAGCTTTCTGAAGTGACCTCCCAGATATTTGATGCGAACTGGGTCACGATCACAAAAATAATCAAGACCGGTATCCATGCCTTGTTTACTTTTCCTTAGGTCACTCTCGCTAGTTTTCCAGAGGGTCAGTTTCTTTCATGGGGAATAAAGATTGCGGACTTTGTAAGGACGGTTCGATTACCCTATTGGTGTCATACCCTTGCTGTTGATGACTTAGGAAGCTTTGGACAATATCCATCGTGATATTTGTCCCACACTTCATTGAGTATCTCGGGTTGTACCATACAAACACGATTGTCTTTGATGTTTCGGCCTTACCTTTAGCACAGGGGTCAAGCACTTTGCTAACATAGGTGGCGATATAGCTTTTCATATTGGGCCACCAATTATTGCTTCCTTTACGTCTTGACTACATTTCCTCGGTAACATGGGATGGATTGTATACTTCGTTTTGTGGGACTCGTGCATGATCACAGTCCGTAACTCTTCATTTTCAAGGGTATTCATCTCCTGCATGGTGGAATTGGGTTCCTTGCCTACGTACGTTCCATCTTTTCGTTCTTAAGTGCCTCTGAAAGTTTAGCAGTGTCATTAAGAATACCTCCAATCATCCCTCATTCTTGATGTTCTCTGGTTGCCATGCTGCTGTCTGTGCTGGCAAGTGGGGCTTTGGATATGCCAAGCTCTAGTGCTATTGACTTAAAGCATCGAACTCTTAACGGTGGTTTCTCGTTCTTTCTGCTCAAGAGATCAGCAACGTACATTTTGCTTCCCTGGGTGATAACAAATATCGCAATCGTAATATAAGGCAACTCTAACCATCGGGTTGTCTCATGTTCAAATTTCTGAGTTAAGAATATACTGTAAACTCTTTGATCAGGGTGAAACACCGGACAACTTAGTACCATACAGGTAGTTGCTTCTAAATTTTAAAGCGAACACTACTGCTCCAAGTTCTTAGATCATGAGGAGTATAGTTCTTTCATGGATTTTAAATGGTGTGATGCATTAAGGAAATACCTTTTCCCTTTGATAACACAGCGCCCAAACTTGATCGAGCATCGCAGTATACGATTAAATCTTTCATTCCTTCGGGTTAAAGCTAATTGGTCGCACTACAAAACTTCTGATTCAATAACTGGAAACGCATGTGCTTCTTCGTTTGTCACCCACTCAACTTACTTCTTTTGAGTGAGCTTTGGTCATTGGTTTGGGCGATCTTTGAAACCTTCTATGATCTGTGATATATACCCAGCAAGAGCATAAAAACTACGAATCTCCGTTTGGTGTCTTACGGAGATGCCCCAATCTTTAACGGATTCGAACTTGGCTGGATCCACATGATTGCCTTTATTATCAATCACAGTGAATCCGAGGAACTGTACCTTGGGAATCCAAATTCCCACTTGGAAAATTTTGTATACAATCCTCTATCTTCACCAACTCTAATAATTATCTTCAGATGTCTTCGTGCTCTTGCTTGTTCTTGGAATAGATACATATCGTCAATAAAGTACAATTATGGAATTTTTTTAGCTAAGGTTTGCATCTCGGTCATGAGGTCCATAATAACAGCAGGTGCGTTGGTCAAACCAAACGGCATAACTTGGAATTCATAATGTCCATATCGAGTTCTTAGGCAAGTCTTCGAGATTGTCTCTCTTCTCGAACCCTCATTTGGTGATAACCTGACCTTTTTAGGTCAGATCTTCGAAGTAGACACTCGACCCTTTGACAGTTGATGGAAATAAGTCATCAATTCTTGGTAGCGGATAACGGTTCTTCACCGATTAGTTTGTCTCTAGTTCCGTTATCTATGCACATCCATAACGATCCATCTTTCTTCTTGCGAATAGAATGCGTGCTCCCCATGGTGACGAAGACTAGGTCTTATAAAGCTTTGTCGGAATGGCTCTTGTAGTTGATCCGCCATTTCTTTCATTGCTGATGGGGTAATCGATCAGGTTGCCCGTGCTACAGGTTGCAAGCACAGGTAGAGATCGATTTGAAAATTCCACTTGTCTGGTATGTGGAAGACCTTGGCAAGTCCTCGGGAAATACTTCGGGAAAATTTTTGACGATCGGTACATCTTGCAGTTGCTTCTTCTTTGACTTGTCTCCAGTCTCCTTGATGGTAATATGTGCCAAAAAGATTGTGACCATCCTTTTCGCAAGATACTTCTGGGTCTTGGTGCACGAGATGATGTTTAATCGAGTCCGCGTTTATTTCTACTTCCGTCTCTATGAAAAATTAAGATTTCGCTCCCAAAGGGAATACGAACGATCTTCTTAGCACAGTCAATAACGGCTTGGTATTTCGTCAACCATTCCATGCCATTATGATGTCATAAGTACCCTATTTCTACAGGCATAGGTGACGTGAAACGGATATGGTTTCAGAAAATTTAACGTGCAACCCAGTAATACCGTATTTACCCAAATTATTCTACCATCAGCTAATTTAACGTTATAACCATGATTTAATGTAGTGGGGGCTATATTAATCAAAGTACTAAATTGAGTAGACACGAAACTTCTATCTGCACCAGTTTCAACATAAATATGGAAGACACGGGTTGTTTAGGAGAAACGACCCGTCAGAAACGTTGTTGTTGGTTTTGCCCTACAACTCCCACTACAATAAGCCTTCGCTACGCATTGCCATTTCCCTGGTTCTTGTTCTTCCACTGGGGCGTCCTTCTTAAAAGTGGCCTGGAGGCCCACACTCAAAGAACGTTTTGGCATTGGATGTGCCCTTGGGCTCTCGGGTTGTTGTTGTTGCGGTTGTTGTTGTTATTGTTGTTGCGGTTGTTGTTGTTATTATTTGCAGTTGCAGGCCGGCTTCTACAGTCCTTGGCCAGGTGGCCAAGCTTCTGCAGTTATAGCATGTTAGTATACAAGGACCGTAATGGTTTGAAGTTACACTGGGACAAGTGGTTTAGTCCCTTCCATATGGTTTCTTGTCACGTCCCCCTTCCCTGCAGCATAAGCCCTGCTGTGTTTCTTCCTTTTGTTCTGATGTTGGTTTTGGTTATTTCCGGGAAGTGTCTTCAAAAACTTCTCTTGTTTTCTGCGGTTCTCAGCAAAAAGTGTATAATTCTCTATCCATAATTCAGTCGCCATCTCAATAGCCTCTTGCATGGTTTTCGGCTTCAAATGCCACAACACTTGAGTAATTCAGTCGGGCAATTCCCCCAACTACCTTTCAATTTTGTCAGTCTCTTCTGGAAATCCCTGTCACACAGTATGCTAGTCCTGGATGTGTTGGTTGTTACAGCTACCACATCGGTTGCCTTTTACTTTTAGGTTCACAATTTTTGCCCCCCTTAATCTTCATGATTCATTCCTCAGACATATTTAGTTGTCATCTTTCTTTTTCAAGTCAGTCTACGTCTTGCATATTGCAACATCATTAGGTCATTGTCCTAACATGGAGTTCCACCATGTTTAGAGGCAATTCCATAAGAGTACAAGTGGCAACTTCACTTGATTCTCCACGTTTTGACAGTTCTTATGCGAACACGTTTCCATCCTCTCAACCATTGGGACAGTCGACCACTCCTTCAGTGACCCCTGAAGAATAAGGGTTAACATTTCAATGAAGTCTTGATTTTAGTGCGACTCCCGAACAGCGTGTTCATTCCTTCAAACACTCGTTCCGAGGGATGGCTATCATCGCCAGTGCGGTCGTACTCAGTGCTGCCAAATACAGCAGTGACACCTGGTCGATCATGGCCTGTGAAGTTGGGCACTGGTGACCAAAGTGTGGTAGTAGGGTCTCTGCGACTAGGGGTGGGGGGAGTTGTGGTGAAACTGGCGTTGACCTCGTGGCCCAACTTTCTCTTATTGGTGCCATTTTCTAATCAAAGGAAAATAATACCCGTTAGATTTCAAAATTCTTACATAACCGATGTATACATAATAAATAAACGAGATAAAAACATGGTTAAATACCCAACAATATTGTATTTAAAAAATCGACATTCATTCACAATAAATTGCGGTTCATATAAAACATAATCATCTTTCCCATATATAACATTGGGAAAATTAATACATGATTGGTTTAAATACAAACGGATCACACACTTAGGTTACAAGACAAATTAATCCTAAAAGCCATATAGCCGAGATATACTTCGTAATACTTAGTAGGTTGTACAAGTAGCCCATCCTATCCCGATACATGAACAAAAAGATCTAACAGAGTAGCTAGACAAACAAAATATCTATTACAGTCTGCTAGCCGGGAATAACCCATATTACTTAACAGACTGTACAGTAGCACAATCAATAACCCAGTCTAAGAATGCTACTGAGCCTCCTCTGGTAGCTTTGGCCTGCAGGATCCTTAGCAGGTCCCCTTGCGATCTCTGAAGCTTCGATCATCTGAGTCTTGAGGCTCTTCACTATCTTTAGTGCCTCCACTAACTGTCTCTGTCTCCGATGGTCTCTTTTGCAGATCTGTAATCACCGTCTGTCTCCTACGGTCTGCTGCCTGCAACTCAGCGATCTCGGACTGCTGAGCCATGGACCGTATTAGTCCGAAAAGTGATATTGCCATCGGAACCTAATGATTGCAATGCATCCATCGACTGTGCCCAAGCGGCACGAGATACTCTGGCCTCCTCCTCCATCAGAAGGGCAGTGCGTCTATGGAATGGCCTATCCCTGTACAACATGTTGACTCGGGCTCTAAGTAGAGCTCGGTCATGTGTGCCACTTATCCAGCATGATATTTATCGATATCATCCTCCTGGTCAACAGTAGTAGCCAACTCAGTAACTCTCTGATTGACCCCCTCTAGGGTGGTCGGTGCAATCTCTTGGATGGCTCCTACAAGGTCATCCCATGTATCTGTAATACCATAGCCTAACTCTCTAGACGTGGCGTCCTGGAGCGGCAATCTAATATATCAGCAAATCCTATAAGGTCTGCCTAGCTGGAGGTAGGTCTAACCTGCTAGCAGCACCAGCTGCCGAACTCTCCCCGGACCTCGTATCCAGGACAGGCAAGCAATTCAGATCCTCTATAAAAGGTAGCTCTAGTTGTTTGTAAAGTAATGGAGATTGGAGCCTAGGATTTAGTAATAGAGACCAATTATTTTACAAAAACAAACGTATCACCAGTACTAGGTCGCATAGTTCTTATGGTACAATAACGGACGGATTTCTCTGATTTTGAAATCATGATCACTTATTTTTATGTGGTGTCAGATGGGATGGGTAGGTTAATCACATTCACTTTTTGGTGTCTTTCTATGTGGAGTCAGAAGAAGATTGCTTATCTCCGAACTCTAATCTAGTGAGGCAGATTGAGCAGAGACATCAAGAGCAATGTATATTTAGAAGTACCTTAGTTCTAACCTGCTTGTTTGAAATTCAAAAGATCTGTTACCCGTAAAATAGTTTCCCGCAGCGATAAAATTAAGTTATGTCAAGTTTTATACCGGACTCGTCCCCAATTGTCTTGAAACTCAACATCGCCGCTCATCATGGAATGACTGACGGATGTCATGTGAAGCCTTATCCATAGTGCTATCGAGAGGAATGGATTCCATTGATGTATTGAGCCAGACCATAAGGATAAATTTTTGACATTTACTCTCCTAACAACCCTATCTAGTATGTTACTACTAGTCTTTTGAAAAGAAAAAGAAAAAAAGCCCATGCAATTGTGAAGTAGAGTATTCTTTTTCAAGTTTCTGTCGACTGTTTTCTTCGCGTTCTTCTAAAGTGATTGTGGTTTTTTGGTTTTTCATGTTCATGTAGAGGGTCAACCAAGATTCTTTCTCTAAACAACTTCGAGGATAGTTCTTACGGAGGAGTTGTATTCAGTATACGCTGATTATAGATTGCCGGTCACTAAGATGTACGCACTAGCCTTGTGTCTTGTCTAAAGTCAGTGGCTAGACACGCTTGAGTCTACACCCACTGTTATCAGGTTGCATATGCCAACCCCCGTCTTCTTCTTTTTAAAAAGAAAACCTAAATCAAGAAATGTACTTGAAGGGAATCTCCTCAACTTTACTAAGTATCACGACACAGACTTACCTCTAATCACAAGTTTTGATCTTCAGTTGGGGCCTTCACACCACTAATTCACTCCTTCTGGCTCGAAAATTGATTATAGCAAGCGCTGCAAGTTACTCCTCTCAAAAACACCTTCGCCTCGCAATCATGGCTAGATCTTGTTCAGTTGCCTGATATTATTTTTCTCAAATCGAAATCTTCAACATGTTAACTTTAGAACTTCTATATACCCCTATGAGAATTTACACCATTCTCACCACCTCGGTTATTGTTGTTGTCTTATGTCCACATAACATCGCATATTTGCTTGATAAGTTATTATGTATAGTGAAGAAGTTGTAGAGCTGTGATAAACACATGGTCACATATGGTGCGCGACTCCCGAGCGCTTGGAAGAGAAGTGAGTAGCGTCGAACTAACGCGTCTAGTCCTGTCTGTCTCGCGGTAGTTTAGAGGCTTTGTGTCGTGGTCGCGTGAGCTGCAGTCATCGCTGAGATTTGGAAAGATTGAGTGTCTGCCTCATATGTTAGCCTCAATGATTCTCTGTGAGTCGGGATCACGATTGCAGAGGATCAGCTCTGAGCAGTGTGCGCATGGGATATACTCTGGTGGCGTCCTCGGATCTTTATATATGATAATGTTGTAAGTGAGAGAGGGATAAGTGTCGGGAATCGGGATGCGATTGAGTGTGTGTAAGAGTATAGGTATTGTTATGTTTTGGGGTGTAATGCTCGAGAAGGGCTGTGAAACGCCAGATGCATGGTGCTAGTTGTAAATATCTCGTGGAGTAGCGTTGATCGTTGGAATGGAGCGTTGGGATCTGTGTAACTTGTGTATATATTTAGATATTTTCTTTTCAGAAAATATCTCATATATATAGATATTTTCTTTTTAGAAAATATCTAGTTTTTTCATTTTTCAATATAACTTTTTCTCTAATCTCTCTCTCTTCTTTCTCTCTCTAACCTTTATCTCTCCTTCTCTTTTCTAGTTTTTCGATTTGTGTTTGATGTTATGAAGTGAAGTGATAATCGGGTTCCTACACCATCTCTACGCTCCCTTGTATTTAAAACACCAATGTTTATGTGGGATTACCCTCCATCATCATTTGAAATCCGCACAATAGGAGGGAGCTTGACAAAGTTACGATTAGATAGTTTGCACATTGGATGATGCATATTTCAAATATGAGATCAAATCCAAACTTCACCGCTATGATGAGAGAAAGGCTCGCGCGTGAGCTGGTGAGATCACATCAGAGGTGCTTCCGATGTGGCAGCAGATTCTTGGAAGAGTCAGTGCACGCTCTGTACGTTGGGATGCTTGTTGAGTTAGATGGTTGTGTTCAGTCCGATCGCAGGAAATCGAAGGTAGAGTCAGATGGGTGTCATAGACTCTCTAGTATGTTAGCTGTACAACGCACTTAAGGTCTGGCTCAGTTCCGCCCATATTCTCAAGTGTCTGTTGTTATTGCACTCAGATCTCTGTCCGAAGCGCAAATATACAGTAGACTGTTGTTCGCAATGTGCGCTTATGTCCATCGATGGAATCCTCTGTGCTGGTGTAAGTGGAGGGAGTGTCATCTCAAATGTATCACATACGCAAAGCTGGTTGGCAAAGCGCTCACATGATCGTCGGTGCAAGATATTGGGAGTTCGAGACCTTTTGTCTAGAGCATTGCTCTGCTCGTGTGTAGATCATACTGTCATCAGTGTGTCCTTTTGCTGTCTGCGTGTGCACTGCATGTTCAGAGATATGACTCGATGACATAGACAGCTTTGTATGTTGCTACGTATCCTGAATGATATGTAGCTCTTGGTGCTAGCAAGTTCGACTGAGATCGGTTGATGCTAGTTTTTTTCTTGAGTTGGCCATCCATGCATTATCGTGGCATAGACAAATGAGGATTCAATTTCGGCTGAGAGTCGCATAACAAACTTGATGAAGCTTAATCAGTCAGAGGGGTGATGGGAAGTTGTGAAATAAAAAATTCCTCTTGGATGGAAAATGCCGTAGCACTAACAGTTTTCTTTAAGTTTGCTTGATACAACGAATCCTCATGACTTCTATGAGTTCAAACTTAGCTGGTGTTCACCATAGAACACACCATCCGTCCAATTGTATTGTTTCATTATTTACTGTTTCAAATGTCTAGTTGCTTTGTCTTTTTGTACTTGTACTTTTCAACTTTTTTATTTATATAATGAGTGAAGTTTATGGTTTGTTTACTCATATTCTAGTTTGTTAAAAGACTGATTCTAATGGGTTTTTATACAAGACCTACTTCATTAAGGGATGTTTTATCCCTTTTGATACAAGAAAAAGAAAGTATAATTATCAAAGTGAAGAGAAAACACATAAGTATACCTTTGAACTTAATATCTTTGACGGTCTGAGCTGCGTGGTTGTTTATGATAAGCATGAAGTAGTAACTCAACATATATATGTTGTGGAGATACTATTGCATTGCATCCATGTAGAATTGGTTGCGTGTGTTTTGCTAGTGCAACCAAGTTGGTTGGTAGCAAAAGAAGCGTACCTATAAATTTTTTAGGTATACAAATTCTTTAGTTTTGTATATCTAGTTGTGGTAGCATCATGCAAAGGAGTAAAAGACCATTACTGTGTTGTGACCTTGGTCTGTGTGTTAGTCCTAAAGGACATGTGCAGGTGGTAAAGGTTGAAAACACCCTCCGGGTACAATCTGTCATCATCTTCATTCATTGCAAAATAAATATGATAATTTTGTTTACTTTGAGCATTTATTCCGTATCAATACCAGCTTTGCACGATTAATATATTATTTCTTTTGTAAACAAGTTTTAGCACTTTCTTTATCTTTCGCAGGTTGTTTATCACAGTGTGTTAAGAATGATGTTGGTCATTTTTGCCTAAAGATTCATAATTTACTAGAAGGATGTTGGTTGGCAACAAATCCACTCAACTTTAAATATGTCGGATGAAAAGATCAGATTTAGCTTTGAACAATTGATCTTTTGTTTCTTCTATTTGCAATATCAATAGTGTTCATGTTCTAACTGTTTGGTAAAGCTGTTACATAATTGTCATGTTATAGTACTTGCCTTAGTTTGGCGTGCTTATTTCACTAAAGATTGGCTCGTAGGCAAGCATGCACCTTGGACGCTTGTGTTTATATAGATGTTGGTATACAAAAGTAGATTTCTTTGATGCCTAGCTTAGTGGAGATTTATGTTAAGCGTATATGATGTGTGTATTTTTAAGAATGTGGGACAGAGTTGGTGAGGTGTATTTGGGTAGAACTGTAGAAGTAAGCGAGGCTAACTTGAGTAGCAAGCATATTTGCTAAAAACAAGCCATGTTCTGCTACGGGTCAAAGTGAGCATGTTAACGGGTGTAGTGGAAACCGACCTTTATTGGCTTTCAACAAGTTCAACCAAAATTGACTCATTTCCTTTTAACACAAAATTTTGATTCAACCCATTTATAAGTAAATATATGGGTTGAAATTGCCACATACAATAGTTATTTGCAACCTTACAGAAGTGAGATATATCCATCGGGTCCAAACCATTGCAGAAGCGCACAACATACAAATTTATAAAGCTAATTTGTACATAACATCTAACTCGTAACCATCACTTGCGTAACCTAGCCTAGTTTGTTGAGGGACCACATAGACAAGAATTACACATGTGGCATCTTTTAAAGTACACGTGTATATAAAAAAATGACATCGAAATTTGGCCGGTCATATTGGTGACATTGACACATAACAAACAAGTTCGTTGGTGTAGACGGAACAAAAATTAGTTCGTTGGTCAAGTTGGGATGATTTTGAAAGTTTGTAGGTATTTTATGGCTTTTAAAGGTTTTTTTTGAGCAAATATTTTTGAAGTTGAGAATTAACAGATGTATAATTATTTAACTCTATTTTCTTAGCTGAACAAATACATGTATTACAATAGTTGTCTTTGCTAAGAATATTCTAGTGTTATTGTGACACATGCGTGCACGCAGAGCCACAAAGTTATGGTAGAGGGGTAAGCTTAAATAATATTTGGAAACTACACTATAAATTGGTTCGATAGAGTGAAAATTACAAAAATAGCAAGATATTTTAAAAATTTTACACTACAATTTTTTTCACGTGACCACCCTTCCCCCTTCTGTCTCCACTAGTGTCTGCCTCCTTTAATGCTGTTGAAGCTAGAAAATTATGATCAAAGGGGAAACTCTTACAATTGTTAGAAACTATCCACACTGCAAATCTTTTTGCTAGGGGGTGAGTTACAAAAGTAGCTATGTATTTTCAAAAATTTACACATCAATTTTTTTACTAGCCATTAGTATATGATTGGTTAGCATCAGATGGCCTAATAGTATCGGACGACATACACATTAGTTTTAAGGAGTATCTAAATGCCTTATGTTGTAGTATTGATAATTAGATATATAAGTCATTATGTGTTTAGTTGTTCACGTGTTATACAATTGTACTATATACATATTGTTCTTAATCTCAAGATAGCACACGGAACAACTTTGAGGGAGATCGAAATCCATTTCTACTATATATAGAATTGGTTGTCATTTTTGTCATGATCTTCAGTTTCCTATTATTAGAAAAATGGTTCTTAACTTCTGGAACTGACCAAGGATTCTCGGATAGAGAACTAATATTATTTCATAATGCTAATAGCATTTCATATGGTAGATAGGCAAGTTTAGTTTCAAATCCTACCAATTTAAAGAATGTTTGCTCAAATTAACTTATTTTTCTTGAGAACTCTATGGAACCATAGTAACTATTGAAACTTAAAACCAACCAATGTACAATAAGAATTACTTGAAGCATAGTAATCGTTCCATTGAGTAGTGTTTATTTGCAGTCACCTAATATCCACATTTTTCTTTACAGATAACTTGGTTATAACGATAAGTTCGAATAATTATAAGGATGTTGCGGGTAAGATGACAAGGAAACCTTTTCCGCATAGTGCGGAGAGGGCGGCTGATCTTCTGGGACTAATACATACGGATCTTTATGGTCCACTTAGACATGTGTCAAGACAAGGCGCTAGCTACTTAATAACTTTCACGAATGATTTTATTCGTTATGGTTATGTTCATTTACTTCAACATAAACATAAAGTCTTTGAAACATTCAAAGTGTTTAAGACTGGATTCAAATGATTAAAAACTACACTTGATTATACTAGTTTGGATAATCCAGTTTGCATGATGTGATAAGCATTTTAACATATTGATTATGATAATTAGATAGTGATCTAATCTATTTTTCTTAAGACTCACAATCCTCGTCAAGATCACAAAATTATAATAACAAGCTTTAAGTTCAATCAAGCAATTCAGTCTCAATGAGTTTGATTCGCAGTTCATTTCACAAACTTGTTAACACCCATAACTATGCCTCTTGTTAAATTAAACTACTTAAGAAATGGTCAGTAAAATAGGCAGTCGATCATAGACAAATTGGCTACTATCGATTGCTATAAATCACCCGTTCGACGTGTAAATTTTTTAGCAACAAACCAAGTTTGATAAAACAATGAAATATAAACATAGATGGATCTTAGAACTAACATGAAATTGAATTAAAAC
>BQNB010064346.1:0-33134 GCA_026074375.1 Tanacetum coccineum
AGAGCTCGTTGGTAGTTAAAGCAAAGGTAGGAGGCCACCGCATGTACGTGGATGGAGGATCTGCCTTAGAAGTTTTATATGAACATTTCCTCAACAGACTCCGTCTGGAAGTCAAAAGACATATGACCCCAGCCATGATGACACTCCTAGGGTTTACCGGGGAAATATCTTGGCCGTTGGGACAAATGTCGCTAATGGTGTAATTGAGAGACGAGGAACACTCCACGAGTGCCCTGATGAACTTCATGGTCGTCCGGTCCCCATCTCTGTATAACGGTATCATTGGCCGACCAGGACTCAGAAAAATTCAAGCATTCCCATCTACTGCACACGGAATGCTCAAATTCCTGGTGCGAGATGGGTAACACTGCACAACAGCACTGTAATACCAACTAAATGCAGAATGGTAGCGGAAGCCCCCGCTGAATTTCTTCCCAACAGACCAACATCGACAGAAGGAGTAAAAGTGGTAATTCACCTAGAATATCCAGAACAAACCATCATAATAGGCGGAAGCCTATCGGAAAAAGAAATAATGGAACTTTGTGACCTACTCAGAAGTAATATCCATTAAACAGGTACCAAGAAGCAAAAACAAAAAGGCGGATGCACTCTGCAAGATCGCATCCACCAGCTTCGCCCACCAAACCAAGAAAGTCTTGGTAGAAGTGTTGAAAGAAAAATCGATTGAAGAGAAAGAAATCCTTACCGTCGTAGAAGAAGAAGGATATTCGTGGATGACACTACTGCTCAAATACCTCATATATGACACGTTACTAGCAGAAACAAAGAAAGCACGGGCCATTAAAATCAAGTCAAGACAATATGCCGTGATTGGTGATGTCCTGTACCGCAAGTCATTCCTAGAACCATGGCTACGATGCGTTGGCCCACTCCAAGCAGAATACGTTGTGAGGGAAATTCATGAAGGGTCCTGCAGCATGCATTCTGGACCATGAGCCATAGTCGCAAAGGAAACCAGATCAGGGTACTACTGGCCAACGATGCACAAGGATGCACGGAACATTATACGGAAATGTGATGATTGTCAAGTCCATTGTCCGATACCTAAGAATCCCCAGCAGAAACTAACACCAATAACATCTCCATGGCCATTTTACAAATAGAGGATTGACATCTCGGGTCTGTTCCCAGAGGCTGAGGGGAAGGTAAAATTCTTAATTGTCGCCATCGACTACTTCACCGAGTGGATTGAATCAAAAGCAGTCGCGGCAGTAACTGGAAGCCAAATCAAAAAATTGTCTAAGACAACATAGTGTGCAGGTTTAGCCTACCAGGGAAGATTGTATCCGACAACGGAAAGCAGTTTAGAGATAACCTATTTAAAGACTGGTGTGATAAAGTCAATATCAAACAAAGATTTGCATCTGTTAAGCACCCCAAACCAACGAATTGGTAGAAAGGGCAAACCCAGCTTAGGAAAAGGGATCAAAGCACAGTTAGACAAAGGAAGCAAGAACTGGATTGAAGAAGTGCCGCACGTACTATGGGCGCACCGTACCATGATCAAGACCAGCAATGGAGACACTCTATTCTCCCTCACCTATGGCAAGGAAGTAGTAATACCGGTTGTGATAGGAATGCCCTCCCTAAGATGTACAGAAATAGACTAGATCCTAAATGATGAAGCTTTGATACTAAACCTAGACATGCTAGAGGAGAAGCGGGAAAGAGCTGCAATCTATGAAGAGAAAAGCAAAGCAAAAATGGAAAAATACTACAACGCCAAGGTCCGCAACACAACTTTCAAGCCAGGAGACTTCGTATACCGAAGCAATGAGGCCAGACACGTAAAGCAAGGCGGAAAGCTTAGCCCAAAAAAGGAAGGTCAGTATGAAGTGGTGGAAGCACTCGGAAAATGAGCATACAAGATCAGGAACGGAACTGGAGACATACTCCCGTAAACTTAAAATGTTCAAGACTTGAAGAAGTGCTACCTCTAGGTTTTTAATATGTAAGCACCCCCACACTTGTAAGCCACGGTGATACATCACGAATGGCATAGGGAATTTTTCACTTACTTCTGATTTATGTACTATTTTTCCATTATTAATGATCATGTGGAGCTTAGCTACCTTCACAAGTTTTCCAAAATTTCTTTTTACATACTTTATATTATACGCATTTGGTAAGACGAGCACGCATGCGTTAACTCTATTGTTTTCACAGGAACGAGTACGACCCAATAATTGACTCTATTGTTTTAACACAATACAAGGATGAGTAACCTAAAAACTAACTCATGATATGTAGGCAGATTGCAAGCCCAGTACAAAGGGTAATAACCCAATAACAGTTAATAAGACTATCACAACAATAAAAAGATAGCACATTTTCATAAAGCAATATTAACATTGTAATGATAAGCACAATCATATGCGGCAATGTGCAAAGAAAGCTACATAAAACACAGAAGTACAAAAAGTTGAAAACACTAACACCAGCAGCTTGGATCTGTCGCCCAACCACTAATGTGCGGCCACAAGCGGCCATACACAAATACAACTAAAGGGAAGAGAAAAGCTTCACAAAGAAAGTACGCAGTATGAGACACCATAGTCAAAATGGGCTCGACTACCACGGGCTACGGAATTACCAACTTAAACAAACTAAGAATCCACAGGTTTATCCAGTACAGTAGTATCAAACAAGTCATCATGAGGCTCAGAAGAAGCAACCGCGCCGCCACCAATGGCCACATTAGAGATCCGATAGTCTACAACAACATAAGAAGAATCTAGGGCAGGCAGAGCAATGGAAGGCCTGCTAGTTGGTGAACTAGAAGACACACCTATTTTCCTCTTCTCGGTACGATCATGAGAAGCAGCTAAAACATCAAATAGCAAGATCTCGTGGTTGATGGAGTTAAGGTCCCTTGAACCGCCACGCTCAAAATAAATAGGCACGGTGACTTGATCATAAACATGTTAAATCATGCGGAATTCAGGAGTCAGGTCCTCATCACCATGATCACCTTCTAAGGTCAAAGAGGACATAAGAAGTGTAAGCAGAGAGTCTTTAAGAGCCTCTAAATCTTCTAGCAAAGGGAAAGAAACATTCTTAAACTCATTAACCGCGACCACATACTCAGCTTCAACCCTAGAGTGATAATCCCCAACCTCACCCAAAGACCTGCCAGCCTTCCCATGCTCAATCCCTGCCTCCAAACCTTACTTAATACCTTTATTGATTGCCATCAAAATAACCTTACCCAAAGCAGAATGGTACTTAGTGGACTGGGCACACTTCATAATGGCAAGGTAAAAGCCGTGACCAATCACCCATCTCTGCCCAGCTACATCAGTTAGCATATAAGGGTAAAGCTCGGTGTCCATGTCATGGTTAAGCTCTGCGATACGCGCATCCAGCTCAGTAGATCGCTCCTTAAAACGTCGAGCCTCTGCATCCTGAATGGACGCAAACTCATCCCTTATTTTGGCATCATCAAAAATCATAGCATGCAAGCTCTCGTAGTCAACCTCCAGCTTAGATACCTGATTTCTTAACTCCTCATGAATTGATTCAAGCCCGGATACCTCCCCTAATAACTCAGTATTTTGAGCAATCAAACTCACAACTTCCTTTGACCTAGTAACAGCCTCAGCTTCTAACTCATACACTCGTCTATAGAGTTTAGACACCTCCACGGCCTCATTCTCAGCTTTTTCCACTTTAGCTTTCAAGGCAACAATCTCTACATCCTTCTGCTGAACAACCTCCGAACTCTTAACAAATTTCTGCTCAAACTTTTCCCTTGTAAGAATCTCATGCTCATAACGCAAACGTAGCTCATATACCGTACACACATGCTGAGCAAAAGTTACATTCAAAATATCAAGAAAATTCAAGTCATGGCGATTATGAAGAGAAGCCCAATAACCGGGAGGGGATACATGATCAACCAAGTTTCTACACATAACAGGATCGTCCAGTCGAGCATCATTGGTCACATCCCAGTAAGGAACATATATGTCTTGATCAATAGAGGAATCAATAGTCTAAGACTATAAGAAATCATCAATTAGGGACCCATTGGTAGGAACAGAAAAAGAAGCCCCAGTCTCATTGCTAGGAAGAGAAGTAGTCCCAGCCTCATTCCCAGGCAAAGAAGAAGCCCCAACCTCATTCCCATTAATGGGAGCAGTGCCAGTATCGTTCCCAGGAGTAGAAGTAGCCTCAGCCTCATTGTCAGGACTAGTGGCCATGGTCTTAGTCTCAAACTGTACATGAGTATCAGGAGAACCAACCTGCGGAGAAGTGTTTACATCCGTATTCAACGGCTCAGAACTAGAAGAAAGCACAACATAACATTTCGCCGTGCGACACGTCCGGGCATTTCTACTCTGAGCAGAACGAGACTCGTCCTAACACTCATGGTCCGGAGTTGGGGCAACAAAAGAAGAAACAAACTCTTCAGCATGAGGAGCAGTGGACCCAGAACCAACATTGGGCTGACCGCTCTGAGCAATAAGCTTCTAAATAATAGTCGGAGACTTGCCAACGATAGTTGGGTTAGGCTTCGAAATAACAACACCACTAGCCCTTGCCTTCTTCATGGGTGGTGGTCCAGCATTAAAAGCAACTTTACTTTTCTTCTTGCCAATAATCTCTCTCAACTCATCTATAAGGGTATGATTAACAAGGCGGATTGTCTGAGCAGAAGGGGGAACAACTATATCTGCGGTCTCTGTCAATAAAGGAACCTCACCCTCGCCAAGAGTCCTTTCCCTAACCTTCACCTTGAATGGGTCGACGGATTTCACAAAGTCAAGCAAACCCATATCTGCAAGACATACATAATCAGCGTGATATATATATATATATATATATATATATATATATATATAATATATATATATATATATATATATATATATATGAATATATAAATATAAGAAATATATATATATATTAATATATATATATATATAAAATAATAAATAAATATCAAAAATACAGAAGAATATATAAACCAACATCCACCGTTGTTATCAGGACATAGAAGGGTGGGACGGACATCAGTATCAACAAAAGAATGACTCAAGCCAACAATACACAAAAAAGCTTCTGGATACCTCCTAATGAGAGTGTGATTCTCATTAAGATTTTCCATAAGGGGAAAATCTACAATTTTGTCAGAAGGAAGCGAAACCCTACTGACGGACACGTTGTTATACCACGAAATATGGACAGGACAAACGAACGCATCAATATAAAAGAAATGGTCGTTCAAATTCTTTAAAGAGTCAAGAGGTTTTGAAACACAACAGGGAGTAGAACCACGTTTTGAAAATGACAACCAACCATTGCTAATAGAATTACAGTAGAATCTACAGAATATACCCAAAGAGGGCGGACGTCCGAGCATGCGACACCTAATCTCAAAATGGTTGGTTTTGGTGGCGCCAAGAACGGATAATTAAGAAAAGTTAATTTGGTAAAACTGAATCACAGAAAGAAGAAACTTGGATAACGGAATACAGAAGTTAGCAAACTTTATGAGGCGAGTATATATGCTAATCTTCTCTTCCGGGCTATTTTTAATTGTATCATTCTAACTAGGTAATTCTGGCCTCAAATCGGCCAGAATATTATACGTACTATAAAAAAATCTAACTCTCTTTGATGTGTCAATATGAAGTCACAGTGTCCAATAGGTATTGGTAACCTCTCAAAAACAAAAGAAGGGTATCGAGAGAGAAAGAACCTAACCTCGACTGGAAGCTCACAGCAAAAGATTGAATAAATGAGGCAAGAAATAGCCAAAAGTTATTAAAAGTTTAAAAAAGAGAAGAAAAGATAGTGAAAAAGGGCACATTGAAAACCAACAAGGGGTATTTATACCCACTCTAAAAGAAGAAACCCTCAGAACCAAGATGAAGAAACGTATCCACGCTCTCCATTAAACAATCATGATATAGGGAAATGAACGGTTACGATGGTTCGCAAGTACGAACAATCACCTGACCAAACGTCAGATTAGTCAGAAAAAGCATGGCTAGGAATAGAGCACAACGCTCAAGGCTACCTACCCACCAAAAGCACGGCCCACACACACTCTGCGGATGCAAAACGAAGAATATAGCGAACAACACATAAGTCTAGTAACATTTTACATAGAAAAGAAAAATACACTAGACTGGGGACATGATGACGTATAGTAGTCACTCGAACCCTAGGTCCGAACCAAACAACAAACAGAGAGCCCAAGCCTAGCAATCCGAAGGGCCCAAGAATGGCCCAAGTTCAATCCTAGCCTATATCCTAATAGACCACACGTGGGCCACGTCTCGCAGTTAATGGTGGACGGCATCCGCTATCACACCTCCAAATCGGGTCTAGACGGAAAGAGTGTCCGGGGGTGTGACGTCACAATAAACATCACTCAAGATCAAGGGAACGACCACTAATGGACGTTTTGAAAATCATAACTCGATTCATTTATTAAAAATAGATAAGTCTTACAAGACTTTAAATGAAATTAAAACGTTACGGAAGCGTAAGTCCGTAAGAAAAGTTTTCAAAAGACAACGAGTACGAATGATAATCTTGAAAGATGGTACCATATTGCACGTAGACTCCACATAGCACATCAGAGAAGTCCAAAGCTAAGCACCTGGAAAGCATGCTTAAAACGGTCAACATAAAATTGGTGAATTCATAGGTTTAGGTAAAGTATTTACGAGAATAAAAAACGTTTAGTAAATACTGTTTCAATCACAGTATTATGAAAAGTATTTAGTAACTGGAAACGTTCAACCAAAGTAGTGTGGACCACAAGATTTCAAAAGTGATGTGACTATTATAACATATACAATATCACATGAAAATATTTACGTGCTCTAAGCTCATGACACCAATGCTAACTTAAGAGATACATATAATATGCAAAGTGATGATATTGCCCTACAGATGTCTGACCAAGACACCCCAAAGAATTCCCAACATGAAATATATCTGTTTGTTCATCGACAAACAAGTAAGTGTTGCTTACCGGGATAGGGATAATTAGTCCCAAATAGATCTATTTATAACATTCGCGCTTACTTAACTAATCCCATTAGTCATAGTTAATTAACAGTTCATGATGGTTCGGGCATGATAGTGGTCTAATCGAGACTAAGTGACACACGTAAACCGGAAATGATAACTAAAATCACTTGTGTCTAACGTAAAAGTAACCACCATATTTGTAAAAGTTTAGGTACTTATATCCATAATTAAAACAAAGTGTGATATCAATCAATGTAAACGAGTTTATAATCGAACATATAAACGAGTTTAAAATCATTAATGTAAACGAGTTTGTAAACGAGCATGCTTCTCACCCTAAAGTTTTATAACATATATAAAACAATAGAAATGTGGGGCTATGAACTCACCTTAGAGCGATGAGCAAATGATAATCACGTAAGAGAAATATGATACACAATCCTAGCCGTCACCTAAAGCAATGACACGTCTTAGGACTAAGGTATGATATACGAAACCAAAAGCGAAACACTTATCAACGCGAAGGCATCCATATGTGTTTATGTTTTAGTTTATTTAACAGTCCATCTAGACTTAAAAGGAAAACTATAATTGTAAATTTTCTTTAGGAATACTAATCATTTCTAATATTGATCCTTTATTCTTTCTTAAGCAGTCTATCTAGAATCCTCCATCTTCTAGAATTCCATATTGTCGAATTAGACCCTTTTGTAATCTATTTGTATCATTCTTGTTTCATTCTTTTATATAATCAAATCAATAAATCCCAACAATCTTCCCCTATTTGATGATGACAAAACAAACAGTTATTATGTTCAAAAGTTGATACTTTGTGCTAATTCTTCATCAATCTTACCTCTTTAAATAATAAGCTTTTGTCTTCACTTAAGCACTTAACATTTATAACATCTTAAAATTCTGTTCTTCCATGAATGAGACAAACAGATTCTAATCTTCCCCTTAACTTAAGGTTTCCTTTGAACTTGTTGATAATTCTTCAACACAATAAATGTTGATCCTAATAGAATAGATCTTGCTTAGCTTGTATAAGGCTAAGTTGTATTGAATAAATTCAAAACAACTATGATAGAAACTTTGATTGTGAATATCAAAGACTATGCGGAATCTAGTCAATGATACTAAGAAGAATTTCAATGAAACAGTAATGAATAAGATTAATAATAAATAGTTTACCAAACTTTTAGCCTTAATATAATACGAACACTCTTAATAGTGTTAGGGTTACAAAACCTGATGCTATTGATTAGGTTTAAAACTATGATAAGAGATGTATGAGAGATATAAGATATGTATCCAACCTAATACCCTAGGACCTACTTTTATACACCAAGGAGTCCTACTAGGCTTACAATCCATTCCTATTATGATTGTGATATTTTCTTTAATTATCTAACTTAACACATATCTAATAAGCAGTACTAACCAATACAACTAGTAAATAAATTATACATAATAGTCTGATTTAGCAGCATCAATATTACTCTTACTGTAGAACTAACATAGCAGTAGTAATAACTTTTGTGCTGCAGTACTAACTATATTAGAATATATTCTTCAGTCTTTCACCAGCAGTAGAAACTTAACTAGCAGCAGTAACTTCAACAAACTAAGAAGTCTTTTAATCCAAAACATCCTCCACCTAAACTTGAGTTCATCTTTTGGAATCTTCTAGTTTCTTGATTAAAGTTTTATTTCACTGGAGGGATCTTCAAACAATTCATTCAGGTATTATGACCTTTCTTAAGCTGTTTCTTGACAAATCTAAGAAGATCAAATGCCATTTCACACTCATAATCAACTTAAAGCTTCACATTATTAAACATCTGATGTAGTGTATGCTTTGTAAGTGGATACATCTTCTCAACCAAAAGATATAACATTATGGGCTGTATTGTTACACAATGAACTCCACATGAATCAAAAAGCTTCTAGTTTAGCACTTTAACCAAACCTTGTTGTCTTTTCTATACTTTAACATGATGTTCAAACATGGTCTTCAAAGTAAGAAGTAAGCATATTGTATTCCACTGATTTGTTTCTTAAATCTAGCTTTGACTATTCTCCAAAGAACTTCTAAGTCTTCTCTATCAAGGTTATTAAGCATTTTACTAAAAGTGGTATTAGAGCTTGTGAGAAGCTTTGAATAAGAAGAACCTTTACTACACACAAGATCTACTTTTTCAAGAAGCAATGGATTCTCAATCTACTCAAACCATCAAGCTACCCATACTCCACCCTGGTGAGTATGATCTCTGGAAGATGAGGATGGAGCAGTACCTATAGTGCATTGATTACACTCTATGAGGCGAGATCGTTAGGAAAATGTAATGCACCATTGGTACAAAAAACTTTTGATTGGTAGGAGACTGTTATCCCCTCTATAAGTGTTGAAGAGAAGGACAAAGAAGGGCAGAGTTTAAAGGCAAGAAGCACTTTGTTGATGGCCTTACCTAATGAGCATCAATTAAAGTTCAACTCATACAAGGATGCTAATACACTGATGCAGGCTATTGAGAACAGATTTGGAGGTAATACTGCTACAAAGAAAACTCAGAAAAATCTTCTGAAGCAGCAATATGAAAACTTTGCTGCATCCAGCACAGAAGTGATTGAGCAAACTTATGAAAGGCTTCAAAAGCTAATTAGTCAACTGGAGATGCATGGTGAAGTTATCCCTCAAGAAGACATCAATCAGAAGTTCTTAAGAAGTTTGTCACAAGAATGGACTATGCATACTATTGTGTGGAGGAACAAACCAGAAATTGAGACATTACATTTGGATAACCTCTTCAACAACTTAAAGGCTTATGAATCAGAGGTCAAGGGGACATCTAGCTTAACTACAAACTCACACAATGTAGCCTTTTTGTCCTCTAGCAACACTAACAGTGCAACTAGAGCAGTTAATACTACTCAGGGTGTTAATACTGCTAGCACTGAGGGTGTTGCTGATAGCTCAACAACTGTTGAAAATTTAAGTAATGCTGTGATTTATTCCTTTTTTGCTAGCCAACCAAGTATTCTACAGCTTGTTAATGAAGATCTACAACAAATCCATCCTAATGATCTAGAAGAGATAGACTTGTGGTGGAACATTGCTATGCTGACTATGAGGGCAAGAAAATTCCTAAAGAATACTGGAAGGAAGCTGGACATGGCCAACAAAGAAAGAATTAGGTTTGGCAAGTCCAAGGTGGAGTGTTTCAACTGCAACAAGAGAGGACACTTTGCAAGGGAGTGCAGGGCACCCAGGAATCTAAACAGCAGGAATAGGGAGCCTAACAGAAGGACTGTGCCAGTTAAAACAACTACTTTGAATGCCTTAGTGTCTCAGTGTGATGGCTTTGGCTATGATTAGAGTGACCAAGCAGAAGAGGTATAACCACTTTTTATCTCATGGATATTCTTCAATAGTTCAACTTCTTCTACAAACTCTGAGGTATCTAATGATCAAATTGTTGTGCATATTGTTTAGGATATGTGTAAAAGATCTAAGATCAAATGGATGAATTGTATTAAAGACTTAATAACTGCTAGGTTAAGTGTTGTCTCTTATGTAAAACTGGTTTAGATATTTGTAGAAGCTAGAAAAAAAAACACAGTTGTGTCTTTTTGAAATATGAGTATGTGTTTGATGGATATATTAACTCTTATTATGTATATCTATTTACGTGATTTTGTATTACAGTGCTTTAATAGGAAGTTAGACGTTGGCTACAAAAGAAAAAGTTTGAGGTTCAACTTTAGTCAAATTTTGAAAATTAATCATTAAGCTAAGTTATCTTTAGACATTCTATTATTGGGTTAGTGTAATAACTGGATTCGGGTATAATGTTGGTTCCCATCCTCCATTACTAGGAATTTTATGCCTCGAAACTGATATAGTTGATCCTTGTATGGATGATTTTTTGATGTGAATGAGTCTGTTAGGGAATTGTAGTTGAAAATCCTATATTGTGTCTAATGAAACTATGACTGATCGGATAGAAAATGGAAGCCCCAATTATTGAGGATTGGTGTCTAAAAGTGTGGAATCAGATAGACTAAGTTTCTAACAGTTAAGCCTTAATTTTACTTAAATTGAGTTTGTTTAAACCTAAGTCTGATAGGAAACCCTTTTGTTGAAATTAAGGCAACAAATAAAGTCCATCTAGAAGGACTAAAGGGAAAACAAGGAAAAACTAGAACCAAACATTGTCTCAAAAATTAGGGAGGGGTTTGAAGATATGCACAAATAGACTTGTCATGTGTGTGGTAGTTTGGATCTTTTGAAGATTGTTTGCAATAACTGGTATAATAATGGAAGATTTGCAAAATAAGATTGGAACAATGTTCAAAGGGTGAACGAACATAATTTCTCTAAATTAACTCATCCCAATCCAAAAAGGAACATGGTTCCAAGAACAATCTTATCTAGGTCTGGCCCAATTTCTGTTAATACTGTTAGACCAGTTATTACTATTCAACCAAGAACAACAGTGAATAATGCAGGACCCATGAAAATGTTATTAATAATGCATATTCAATTGCTAGAAGGCCTTTTTAACAAATAACAGCAGCTAATAACAGTAATTTTCACTAAAAGGTTTAATTCGGTTAAGGGAACAAGGGTTAATACTGCAAGGCCAAAATCAGTTCTTAGTGCTGTTAAGGGAAACAAGGGAAATGCTGTTAAGGCCTCAGCATATTGGGTTTGGAGACCAAAGCACAAAATTTTAGACCATGTCTCCAGAAATAATGGTACATCAATGTCCTTTAAAAGATTTGACTATATTGATGCACAAGGCAGATCCAAGTCGGTAATGGCTTGGGTCCCCAAAAGAAACTAATTTTCCTACCATTATGTGCAGGGCAATCCACAATAAGATTTGAAGGATAAAGGAGTGAATGACAGTGGATGCTCTAGGCACATGACAGGAAACAAATTCTATTTTACAGTTATGATGAAATTGATAGGATTTTGTGTGCCTTTGGAGGTAATTCCAAAGGAGGAAAAATTACTGGAAAGGTAAAATAAGAACTGGTAAATTGGATTTTGAAGATGTGTATTTTGTAAAGGAACTAAAGTTTAACCTCTTCAGTGTCTTACAAATGTGTGACAAGAAGAATAGTATTCTTTTTACTGATACTGAATGTGTTGTTCTGTCTCCAGACTTTAAGTTAACTGATAAAAGTCATGTTTTGCTTAAAGTTCCCAGATAGGAAAAACTTGTACAATGTTGATTTAAAGAATGTTGTTCCGTAAGGAGGTCTCACTTGTCTCTTTGCAAAAGCCACACCAGATGAATCTAATCTTTGGCATAAGAGGCTTGGACATGTAAATTTCAAAAAAATGAATAAAGTGGTAAGGGGAAACCTTGTTTGGTTTACCTTTAAACTTTTTTGAAATTAATCAAACCCATGTGTATCTTGTCAGAAGGTAAGCAACAAGAGGCTTATGTAAGACATACAATATTAGTTCAATCAACCAACCATACAAATGTTGCTCATGGATTTGTTTGGCCAACATTTGTAAAGAGTTTATATGTAAAAGATGTACTGCCTTGTCTAGTTTAGTTCGGGTTTTCTTTTAGCCACTAGGATGAAACTAGTGATATCCTTAAATATCATAAACAGGGCATAGAAAATCTAATAGACCTTAGGGTGAAAGTGAATAGATGTAACAATGGGACTGAATTCAAGAATAGGGTCATGAATCAGTTCTGTGAAATAAAGGATATTAAGAGGGAATTTAGTGTTGCTAGGACTCCACAATAAAATAGAGTAGCTGAAAGTAAAAATAGGACACTAATAGAGGCTGCTAGGACTATGCTAGAGGTTCAAATTGCCAACAACTTTCTGGGCTGAAGTAGTTAATACTGCTTGTTATGTCCAAAATAGGGTGTTAGTTATCAAGCCTCACAACAAGACCCCTTATGAACTTTTTCTAGGTAGAAAACTTGCTTTGAGCTTCATGAGACCATTTGGGTGTCCTGTTACAATCCTTAATACCATAGATCACCTAGGTAAGGTTGATAGAAAGGCTGATGAAGGGTTCTTTATAGGATACTCAGCCAATAGCAAAGCATTCAGAGTATTTAACAATAGAACTAGGATAGTAGAAGAGAACCTTGCATGTTTCTATTAGTGTGAATTACACCTAATATTGCAGGAAGTGGACCTAATTGGCTTTTTGATATAAATGCACTAACAAATTCTATGAACTATAATCTAGTTGTTGCAGGGAATCAATCTAATGGTAGTGCAGGTACAAAAGCATGTGACAATGAAGGTAAAAGCTTGGAGTGTCCTGTGGACTGTACCTGGACAAAGATTACCTACTGCTAACCATTATGGACTCATAGATCTATCATTCTCTTTTAGTCCCAAGGTTCTCTGATGCTGGAGTCTAACCATTAGGGGAGGGAGGATCAGGAGAAGATGAAAAGAAGGTTACTAAAGAACCAGGAAAAGAAGGTGGTGATTCAAGTAATGATCAAGAGAAGGATTATAATGTTAACAACATTAACAATATTAATACTGCTAGTGATGAAAACAGCACTAACAATGTTAATATTGTTAGTCTAACTGTTAATGCTGCTAGCATAGAGGATAATGCTGTTGATGAGAATATAGTTTATGGATGTGCTGATGATCCAAATATACCTGATTTGGAATAAATTGGCATATTTAGTAATGTTGAAAATGATGGTGTAGAGGCTGACATGAATAATTTAGATGCATTTATGCCTGTCAGACCTATTCCAACTACTAGAATTCACATGGATCATCTAGTTGAACAAATCATTAGAGACATACATTCAGCACCTCAAACCAGAAGGATGATAAAGAGTTTGACTGAACATGCTATGTTTAGTTTGGTGCAGCAGAGGACCAACCATAAAGACTTTCAAAATTGCTTATTTGCTTGCTTTTTATCACAAGAAGAACCCAAGAAGGTAATCCAGGCATTGAAGGATCCAAGTTGGATAGAAGCTATACAGGATGAGCTTCTACAATTCAAATTACAAGAAGTTTAGACTTTGGTAGAGTTACCTAATAGAAAGAGAGATATAGGAAATAAATAGGTCTTCAGAAACAAAAAGGATGAAAGAGGTATTGTGATTAAGAATAAAGAAAGATTGGTTGTACAAGGGTACACACAAGAAGAAGGAATTGATTGTGATGAGGTTTTTGCTCCTGTTGCTAGAATTGAAGCAATCATGTTATTTTTAGCCTATGCCTCATATAAAGACTTTGTAGTGTACCAGATGGATGTCAAGAGTGCTTTTCTTTATGGAAAGATTGAAGAGGAAGTCTATGTTTGTCATCCACTAGGATTTGAAGATCCAGACTTCCCTATCAGAGTATACAAAATAGAAAAGGAACTTTATGGACTGCATCAAGTTCCTAGAGCTTGGTATGAAACCTTGTCAACTTATTTGTTGGACAATGGGTTTCAAAGAGGAAAGATAGACAAGAATTTTTTTATCAGAAGGGATAAGGGTGATATTCTGTTAGTTCAAGTGTATGTAGATGATATCATTTTTGGTTCTACAAAGAGTCATTATGCACTGAATTTGAGAAGATGATGCATAAGAAGTTTCAAATAAGCTCTATGGGTGAACTTACATTCTTCCTAGGACTGCAAGTGAAACAGAATGAAGATGGGATTTTTCTAAGCCAAGACAAGTATGTGACTGAGATTTTGAAGAAATTTGGCTTTAGTGATGTCAAAACAGCAAGCACACCCATGGAAACCCATAAGCCTTTGCTCAAAGATGCAGATGGTGAAGATGTAGATGAACACTTGTATAGATCCATGATTGGATCATTGATGTATCTAACTTCTTCAAGGCCTGATATTATGTTTGTAGTATGTGCTTGTGCAAGATTCCAAGTCAATCCTAAAATTTCACATCTTCATGCTGTGAAAAGGATCTTTAGATACTTAAAAGGTCAACCTAAATTGGGCCTTTGGTATCCTAAGGATTTACCTTTTGATTTGGTAGCATTTAGTGATAGTGAATATGCAGGAGCAAGCTTAGATAGGAAGTCCACAACATGAGGTTGTCAATTCCTAGGGTGTAGATTGATTTCATGGCAATGCAAGAAGCAGATTGTGGCTGCTAATTCTACAACTGAAGCTGAGTATATAGCTGCTTCCAATTGCTGTAGACAGGTGCATTGGATCCAAAATCAATTGCTGGATTATGGGTATAACTTTATGCATACAAAGATCTATATTGATAATGAGAGCACAATATGCATAGTAAAGAACCCTGTTTTCACTCAAAGGCAAAGCACATTGAGATTAGGCATCACTTCATCAGAGATTCCAATGAGAAGAAGCTTATTCAGATGATCAAGATTCACACAAATCAGAATGTTGTAGATTTGCTTACAAAAGCATTTGATGTTAGCAGATTTCAATATCTTATTGCAAGTATTGTTAACCTCTAAAGTATTGATTAAGGGGAGGTTAATTGAGTTAATATGCAGCGGATTATACACAAAGGATGGTTGAAATGGAATGCAAAAGCTACCAAGGATAGAATTAGGGTTAAAACTGGTAACTCAAGAGTTAATGTTGTTGGGCATTACTTAGTACTGTTGGGCATTACTTAGTACTACTGGGCAAAAGTTAGTGCTGCCAGGCTAACTTACTACTGTTAGGTTACCGTTGGAGTTACAACTGCTGAGGGTATTTTTGGTCTATAAAATGGATACTTCGCTTATAGGTTTTCTTTATTACCTATTTAAGCGCATCCGATCACACCATAACTGTTCTGAATCATTCTACTACTCTCAATTCACAAACCCTAATTCAATTTCATTGCCGATTCTAAAAAATTCAACATCTATGGTGGGCCTAAATTTTGCTGACTCACATAATATGGTTGCTTACTTGGAAAAATCCATAGAGAAAGCTGATTTTGATGAGATAGTAGACTTCCTGAATGCTAACCTCATAAGGTATGCCTTGACAGTTAGTCCTACTATTTATGTTTCTTGTATTGAACAGTTTTGGTCTACTGCTAAGACCAAAACAGTCAATAATGAAACACATATTCATGCCAAGGTTGAGGGCAAGACAATAGTAATATTAGAATCATCTATGAGGAGAGATCTTCAATTTGATGATGAGGATGGTATTGCTTGTCTAACAAACACTAAAATTTTTGAAAACCTTCAATTGATGGGATATGAAAAGCTTTCTGAGAAACTTACTTTTTATAAACCTTATTTTCCCCCTCAATGGAAGTATCTTATACATACCATCTTACAATGTTTAAGTTCAAAATCAACTGTTTGGAATGAATTTGGTACTAATATTGCATCTACAGTTATATGTTTGGCTACAAATCAAAAGTTTAATTTTTCTAAATTGATTTTTGATGGTATGATGAGGAACTTGGATAGTTCTAAAAAGTTTTTAATGTATCTAAGGTTTTTACAACTGTTTTTGAACAAACAAATTGAAAATCTTTTAGAAGTTAATGTTGTTTATGATACACCTTCTCATACTAAAAAGATTTTTGCAAACATGAGAAGGCAAGGAAAAGATTTTTCAGGGACTGTAACACCATTGTTTTCATCTATGCTAGCACAACAAGCAGATATGGGTAAAGGGTCAAGACAACCCACTAATCCCCAACACACATCCACATCTGTTCAACCCTCTAATGAAGAACAATCACTGTTCCATCATCATCTTAACCCAAAAAGACTCATAGACCTAGGAAAGCTAAAAGGGCCACTGAGATATCTTAGTCTAGTGGACCTATTCCCCTTGTTGCAGATGAGACTGTCACTAAGGAGATGGAAGATAGAATGGAAAAGGCTGCCACTACTACTTCTAGCTTAGAAGCAGAGCAGGATAGTGGTAGCATAAATAGGACCCAATCCATGGCAACACTTAATGAGCCAAGTCCTCAGGGAACTGGTTCAGGTAGTGGTCCCAGGTGCCAAGATACCATATTAGGGGATGCAGAAGCTCAAACTAGGTTTGAGACTACATCTAAACAGTCCAATGACCTACCTCTCTTAAGAGTTAACACACTTGGAAGTGGGGAGGACAGAATGAAACTTAAGGAATTGATGGACCTTTGTACAAAACTGTCTGATAGAGTTCTTGACTTAGAGACAACAAAGACTTCTCAAGCAAAGGAGATTGCTAATTTGAAAAAGAGAGTCAAGAATCTGGAAAGGAAAAGGAAGTCAAGACCTCCAAGGATGAATTTATTCAAGATTGGTACCTCTAGAAGAAGAAGTTTGGGTGAGGAGGATGCATCCAAATAGGGGAGTAATTTGAAACAGGGGAAACAAAGTTTAATCTTTGAAGACAGAGATTTTGATAAAGAGTTTGGTGTTAATATGGATGAAGCTATTGAACAAGTTTATGATGCTAACAAAGATACAGTTGAAGGATGAGAAGTTCAGGTTCCCACTACTGGTATGGAAGTTAATACTACTAGTGCATCAGTTACTACTGCTGGTGTATCTGTTAGTACTGCTAAACCTATTACTACTATTAGTGTTAATATTACTACTGCTGAACCAAGTACTCCTCCAACAACAACAACAATTGTTATTGAAGATGAAGATCTTACAATTTCTCAGACTCTTATGAAGATGAGGAGTGAGAAATCAAAGGTAAGAGGAGTGGTTATGAAAGAACCAAGTGAGACTGCTACAGACCAACTAGTACACCTCAAAAAACTTGATCCTAAAGACAAAGGAAAGGGTAAGATGGTTGAATAAGAAAAGCCATTAAAGAAAAAGGACCAGATCAAGTTTGATAAGGAAATTGCTCAGAGACTACAAGCTCAGATGCAAGCTGAACTAGATGAAGAGGAAAGGCTGGCAAGAGAAAGAGAAGAAGATGCAAACATTACTGAATGAGATAATGCTCAGGCTATGATGGATTCAGATTATGAGCTAGCTGCAAGAATACAGGCACAAGAGCAGGAAGAGTTGACCATTAAAGAAAAGTCAAGATTGTTTATGGAGCTCATAGATAAAAGGAAGAAGCATTTTGCAAGACTTATAGTAGAAGAGCAGAGAAGAAAACCACTAACTAAAGCTTAAAAGAGGAATCAAATGTGTACTTATTTGAAAAACATGGCTGGATTCACTCACAATCAATTAAAGAACAAAATCTTTAATGAAGTTTAGAAGGCTTTTGACAAGACCATAAGTTGGATAGACTCATTTGTACTGTACGATTTGATAGTGGAGAAGGAAAGTAAAGATAGAGCAGAAGGCAGTGAGACTAGAGCAGAAGGAAGTTCTAAGAGAGCGGGAGAAGATATTCAACAAGAGTCTACCAAGAAACAAAAGATGGATGATGATAAAGAGAAAGAAGAACTGAAACAATGCTTTGAGATTGTTCCAGAAGATGGAGATGATGTAACTATTGATGTTACACCCTTGTCTGTCAAAATTCCAATTGTTAACTACAAGATCTATCAAGAAGGGAAGAAAAGTTTCTTTCAAATTATCAGAGCAGATGGTAAGACTCAGATGTATCTTACTTTTAGTAAAATGCTTAAGAACTTTGATAGAGAAGACTTGGAAGTTCTTTGGAGAATAGTCAAAGCTATTTAAGAAGACAAAGCCAGTAGATTACATGGATACTTTCTTACTTATTACTTTGAAGACCATGTTTGAACATTATGTTGATGATAAAGTATGGAAAAGACAACAAGGTTTGGTTAAAGTGCTGAACTGGAAGCTTTTTTATTCATGTGGAGTACGTTGTGTAACAATACAATCCATAATGTTTTATCTGTTGGTTAAGAAGATATATCCACTTACAAATCACACACTACATAAGATGTTTAATGGTGTGAAGCTTCAAGTTGACTATTAGTGTGAAATGGCATTTGATCTTCTTAGATTGGTCAAGAAACAGCTTAAGGAAGGTTATATACCTGAATGAAAGGGGGGGGTGTTTTGTTGGGATTAAAAGACTTCTTAGTGCTGTTGAAGTTACTGCTGCTGGTTATGGTTTCTACTGCTGGTGAAGTTCAAGGAAAATATTCTAAGTGGTTAATACTGCTAGTGCAAAAGTTAAGACTGCTAGTGGAAGTTACTGCTGCTCAAGAAGTTCAAGGAAAATATACTAAGTGGTTACTACTGCTGATGTAAAGTTACTGCTGTTAGTATAAAGTTAATGCTGCTGAGAAAGTTAATACTGCTGGTTATAAGTTAGTACTGTTAGATCAAGTTAGTACTGCTTATGTGATATGGATGAGATATTTTTGTAAAAGATACGTATAAGTTATTTGATTAGAAGATCATGATAACTCAGGAATATATTGTAAACCCAGTAGGACTCCTTGGTGTATAAAAGGAGGTCCTAGGGTATTAGGTTAGATATATCTCATATCTCTCATACATCTCTTATCATAGTTTAACCTAAGTCGATTAGCTTTAAGGTTTTGTAAACCCTAACACTATTAAGAGTGTTCGTATTATATTGAGGCTAAAAGTTTGGTAAACTGTTTGTTATTGATCTTATTCATTACTGTTTCATTGAAATTCTTCTTAGTATCATTGACTAGATTCCGCATAGTCTTTGATATTCACAATCAAAGTTTCTATCATAGTTGTTTTGGATTTATTCAATATAACTTAGCCTTATACAAGCTAAGCAAGATCTATTCTATTGGGATCAACAATATTAGAAGTGGATATTATAGATAACAAGAAATAAGAAAGTCAAGATATAGTTAGGCGGTATGGGGAGATTCCTAAAAGACTGGTAAGATTCAAAAGCTTGTGTTTTTTGTTTTTCTTAAATTAAGGCATTAAAATGCATAAAAAGGGCATCTCAAATGTATTTAACAATACATTAACTTGAAAACTATATGGCAGACAACATCGTTTGGTGTATATCTGCAATCAGTGGGCCATTCAAATGGAATTAAGATGACAAAAGCAAAGCCAAAAATTATGCATATGGATTGGCAAACAACAACAAACTATTTGGATGCTGGATTTTTTGTGATGAGACACATGGAGTGTTTTAATAGAAGAAAAAATCGCTTCAATGCAGGTTTGCTTACTTTAAGGCATCTGTTTTTTTTAATGCACCTGTTTGTTTAACGCTTCGCTTTAATTTATTTAATGAAAAGCATTTGCGTGACATAATTTAATGTTATTTAGAAATAATGCATGACATGTTAAGTGATGAGCGCTACAAGTGTCGAAACATATGACATGTCGCGTGGCAAAGATTTAATGTTATTTGGAAATAGTGCATGACATGTCACGTGATGAGCGCTCCTAGTGTCAAAACGTATGGGCAAGATGTACGCCTAATGCGTATGAACCGACATTTAGCATATGTTTACTTTAAGGCATCTGTTTGTTTGTTTTAAGGCATCTGTATATTTATTCCTTCAATACAGGTTTACAAGTGGAAGGAAAACACCAAATAAGGCAATTGAGTGGTCTTCGCAGAAAATACCTTGTAAAAATGTTAATGATGGAAATAAATGAAAAGGTAGGCCAAGTCGAAACATAAACAAAGGAATACAACAAATACAATGAAAAACAAAAGCAACATTTCAGTGAACATGCTTTCGGACAACTTCTACCAAGGGTGACAAAGTATTGTGAAGAGAATGAAGAGAGACTCAAGCTAGCACAAAGTTTTTTTCCAAAAATAAATGTTACAAACACATGATTTAATCATGTAGACATATGCACTATCAAGTTGATGTTCATGTACTTTAAAGCTTTATGTTTAGGTACTTTAGAACTTGATGTTCAGGTATTTTAGAACTTGATGTTCAGAAATTTATGTTCATGTACTTTAAAATTTAGAGCTTGATGTTCAGATACTTTATATTTTGCTACGTTGATGTTCAGATACTTGATGTTCAAATATTTTACATTTTGCTATGATAATGTTCAGGGTACTATAAAACTTGATATTCAGTTACTTTATATTTTGCCATGCTGATGTTCATATACTGTATACGGGGAATAAGAAACAAACTTATGTTTCAGTAAGGGGCATCATAAATTTTTAAAAGGCATATAAGTTTTGTACGTAAATGTAATTCATAACACTTAGGACATCTGTTTGATATAATTAGGGCATCTGTTTGTTATCTAAAGGAACATATACTTGTATCACAATGTAACTAAACCCTAGTACATAAATGTAATTCCAAACATTTAAAAAACAAAAAGTATAAAATATCTAACAAAACTATAAACTAAAACACATATAAAATACCAAAAATAAATCTAAAATCAATCATATAATTAAAAGTAACATATACCAAAAAATCCATAACAATCAAGATTCATCATAATTATAACATGATTTAATAATGTAGACATATGAACTATCAAGTTGATGTTCAGGTACTTTAGAACTTGATGTTATGAAATTGATGTTTCCTAATCGTGTAGAAATATGCACTATAAAGTTGATGTAACCAAACTTATGTTTTGTATCATTAAATATTTAAGGCATATGTTTGGTATGTTTAGGGGATATGTTTGTTGGATTTAATATATATAAAAAATGAAACAAACATATGTTTGATACAGATTAGGGCACCTGTTTGTATAACAAATAGGGCATCTGTGTGGAATATAATGAACATGTATTTATAGCATATGTCTCATACATTTGAGTGTATATGTGTTTATAAAAAAAGAGCATCATAAATGTTAAAAGAGCGTGTAAGTTTTGTACATAAATGTAATTCATAACATATGAAACAAACTAATGTTTCAAAAAGGTGCATCATAAATTTTAAACAGGCGTGTAAGTTTTGTACATAAATGTAATTCATAACATATAAAAAAGAGGAATCATAAATTTAAAAAAGGCGTGTAAGTTTTGCACATAAGAGTAATTAATAACACTTAGGGCATCTGTTTGATATAATTAGGGCATCTGTTTATTTAAAGGAACATATACTGGTATCATAATGTAACCAAACAATTAGGGCATCTGTTTGATATAATTAGGGCATCTGTTTGTTATCTAAAGGAACATATACTCGTATCATAATGTAACTAAACCCTAGTACATAAATGTAATTCAAAACATTTTAAAACAAAAAGTATAAAACATCTAACAAAACTATAAGTTGAAACACATATAAAATACTAAAAAATAAATCTGAAATCCATCATATAATTCAAAGTAACAAATACCAGAAAATCCTTAACAATCAAGATTCATCACAATTATCAGAAGTATTATGTAGAAGTTTTAAAAATCAAATAACAAAAAATGTGTAAAAAAATAAGGCATCCAGTAAGCATAAGAGGGCATCACTTTGAATTGATTATTTGCTTGTAATTAATGGATGAAGAGCGGGTAACACGTTTTGTTCTCTTGTTAGCAGCGCTGATTTCATCTTTACGAGGGCAAGTTCTGTAATTGTGGCCTTCAGCCTTTCCACAAACAAAACATGTTCGCCTTTTCTTGGAAGATTCAGGTTTATTTTGAATCAACTCGTCCATATTTTTCCACCTGGTATGTGAACCAGTACCTTTGTTTTTTGAATGCCTTGGAACTTTAATAACAACACGTTCAGGCTCCGTAACACCAAGCATTAAGAAGAATGTATCTTTCTTATTAACGCGCATATGCTTTTGCCAAAAGATCAGACAACTCTAATCGATATAAATCTAGCTTGTCTTTAAAAGGTACCAGTCTGTCAACAATATCTTTAAAAATGCATCGAATTGCATGAATAGAAGCATCTGAACTAGACTCGCATGCAACCGCATAAGTATCCACCCATACATTCTCATCGGACTTAGACCATCTATCAAGCATGTACTCTCTTGGAAACTCCTTGACATTATTCATTCTCAAAACATAAAGGATGTGATGGCATAGCAGCCCATATAGTTCATACCATTTGCATGAGCAAGTAAGCATGGTATCAGATGATGAATAAAATACCTGTAAAAAACATAAAATTAGTGCATCTGTATACAAAAATTAGGGGCATTGGTCAAAATTTACTATGTATGTTGCATAACATATCGACTAAAATAAGTATATAACATAATACGATTAAATCTGTACAAATAAAAGGTATTAAAAAACTAATTACTTACCTCATACACTTCAAATTGAGAGGAATCTTCCTATTTTTCACCTCGGTATCACGAATGAAATACTTCTCAAACTGACCCATCTGTTCAACATTAACCAACAAGCATTTTGCAATAGACGCTACAATTTCATCTTGAATTTCATAAAAAATGTTAAGCGTGAACAACTCAGCAGCATCCTTCTCTAACTGCCAATCATTTCAAAATTCAGGACGATTATATCGGGATTCGTGATAATTTTTCTTCTGAGTATACTGTTGGATATCCATAGCAGACTTAAAATGCCTAATAAACTCAACCAACATAAGATCTGGGTTAGTAAATCTGTTAAAGTACTGGTTTTCAGACTTTGACCTCGATGTTATCCGCATCAATCCAAACATATCCTCGTCAAGAAGAAAAGTCGGGATCCAATGATGCCTCATGTAGTATAAATCACATAACCACTTATGTGAAACAAGATCAAATTCGTCCATGATAGAAGCCCACTCCTGCTCAAACATATCAATGGATATGCGCTCGTTCCACACGATCCTACAAAACTGTTCCTTGAAATTGCTTTTGTTGCATACCGATGAACCAACCTAAACACATAATTAGTGCATCAAAATTAAAATATAGGGCACCATAATCAATATTCTTACCAAAACGATAACATTCCCATTGTCCAAAATAGTTGTCATATTAATATAAACTATGCCTAGTTAATATATACTGATGAAACACCATATAATTTTAGGGCATCATTATTACAGTTCAGGGCATCCTAATTGCTAACATATGAATTCAAACATACAATATAACGAAATATATAACTATGTATCATAAACATACATAAATTGTTAAATTAATACAAATAGCCACTACATAATGATTAAAAAAAGTAATCGTCATACAACAAACAATTGTCTACCATAAAAAATATGATGATAATTGGAAAATAAAGGAATACCTTAGTTACAAGCTTCTGCATTATATGCCACATACACAATCGGTGTTGGGCATTTGGAAATTCCGCCTCGACAGCTTGTTTCATTGAGGCGTCTTGATCAGTAACGACGACTTGTGGATCGGCAACAAATGCTTTTTTGAACGATTAAAGAAGCCATTTGTAAGAGTTAACATTTTCATCAGACAATAAACCAGCACCAAATGTGACAGAGCGATTGTGGTTGTCGATCCCAGTAAAAGGAACAAAAACCATTATGTATCTGTATACATATTTCAAAAAAGGGCATCAGTGTTATATATAAAAGGGCATCAGTTTAATATTTGTAAAAAATGATATGAATCGATAAAACTATAAAATAAACAAAGGGGTAAACATAGTATATTACTTGTTCGATCTGAAAGTAGCATCAAAAGATATAGTGTCGCCAAACCGCTGGTAATTCAATCTTGCCATTTTTTCGGCCCAAAACAAACCACATAATGAATCTCCTTCGCCTTGGCAATAATCCATAAAAAGCTGTCACAATGCTTTTCAAGTTCTCTAACTTCTCAACCACCATTTGCGCATCCCGGTCCCCATTGAACAAATTCAAGTCACGCCTAAATTTTTTACAATCTGTTGCAGTCGCGCCAACATTCTCAAATCCACTATACATTTCCTTCATCAACTTGAACGCCCTAACTGGCCCTACATTTGAATTAGCAACTTGCAACATAAACTGTTGTTTTGAAAAACCTAACTCTCTAGAACTAATCATCAATTGCATGTCCTCCTGTGACACTAAGGGGTGATTATGTTCCTCAACAAAACCGTAAACCTCAAACATGCCACCTTCAATTTTCCTAACCATCATCCGTGCTAAGCAACCAGTTTTACAAGAAGTGTTTTTTCTAAACGGCATCTTAACATTTGGCTTGCTAACATCAGAAGCATCGACATTCTTACCTTTTCTACTAAAACCATCATCAGACTTGCTAACATTAGAAACATCAATAGTCTTACCCTTCCCACTAAATCCATCACCAGTAAATTTACCTTTACCTTTCTTGTTGGGAACACTACAAACACTATTAGCAACAACGATTCCTTTCCCTTTGTCAATGTTACAAACACTAAATCCATCAAACTTATGATTGTCATACTTAGATTCTACCTTTTTACCTCCTTTAGTACAATTAAAATACTTAATGTTAGGAACCTCAGTACCATGATAGTTTTTTTCAGTACCTAATTTAATATCAAATCCTCCAAGTTTCCCATAATGCTTGTAGAAATCATAAGCTTGGTTTAACGATACAAATACATGCCCTTTGCTAGGTTTCAAACTAGATTCAACAGCAGGTATCCATATCCTAGGTCTGTCATTAACAGTAGCAGAAGAAACATCAATTGGATTACTATAACTCTCACTAATACTAGTAGTAACACTAATGTTACTAGAACTGCTATCATCAGGAATGATAGACCTAGAAATATTAGGTATGTTTACAGAATTTGGTGATTGATTCAGACGCAAACCTGTAAAAAAATAGCAGCGATTTAATTATACATGTTAAAAATTAGGGCATCACAATGTATAAAAAAGGTGCATCAACATGTAAATATTAAATAATCTGACAAAATAATTGACAATGTATCAAACATGTGTATGAATTAATTTAACTAAATTTAAAAGGGCATCACAAGTATAAAAAAGGTGCATCACACTTTAAATAATCATAATTAACTAAATTAGGGCATCCACTGACTATTTAGTAATAACAACACCAAACATAACATGAATAACACGCATAAACATCATCATATATTAATAGAATACGAACTCATAATAACATGTATACATAAATTAAGGCATCAGCTTGTGGTTTAACAAATACAGATCGTTTAAATTTACAAATAAATCAAAAAATAACTTATAACACTTAATAATCGCAGCTATTAACATGTATATATAAACAAAAAAACGCATAATCTCAACTAATAGTCGCATCTATTAACATGTATAGATAAAACCTAATAATCGTATCAATAAACGTTCTTATAATTCAAATTGATTCATGTTAAAGCTGAATATAACATATAAAACATTCAGTTTTGAATTTAACATCTCGATATAATACAAATTAATTAAAAAAGGAATGTAGATCAGATTGAGCTTATAATTAAGATCGGATTGAGGCATTGAAACGTTATGGATGATCAATTAGAGCACCGAGTAATAATACGTGAGTTTGAGCGATCAATTAGGGCATCCAGTAACGATCGATTAGAGAGAAAATTGGAAAAGATGTGTGCAGTTATGAAACGTGATTTAACTTTAAATAGGGTGTCAGGTTAAAGTTTGGATTTATGCAACAGTTACCCACTAGAATGAAAAAAGTTACAAACAGGCCCCTGTAGTTTGGTGCGAAAAAAAGGAGGGGAAGGAAGGCTTGATCCAACGGTTGTAAAGTGATTTTCTAGGTTTTCCATCGAGATAAGGTTTTCTCATGATCCCGTCTATATATATATATATATACATGTATATATATATAGGATAAAGATCAAATAAAAAGACAAATATTCGTGAGAAGGATAAAAAGATTTATTTTTTTAAAAAAGTTCTCAAACAATTCTGAAAAAATTCACAAGATCGTGCATGTTGGTGCATGAAGAAGTTGTAAAGGAAGTTTTCCTAAAAGTGGATAGTTTTGCCGAAAAAAAACGTTTGTGCATTAAATCGGTTTTTTGTGAATCAAAAATTCGTTTTTGTACATCAAAAATTCGTTTTTGTACCCAACTTCTTTTGACTTTTTGCATCAAAATTTTATTGTGCATCAAACTATAACAAGTCAAAAAAATTTTGCATCAAAATTTTTTTGTGCATCAAAATTTCTTTTTTTGCGCATTAAAAAAACGTATAAAAACTCAAAATTAGAAAGAACACGCTACCACCCAATTCGATCCGCTTACACAAACATTATACCACTAACTAAACCGACCCTAATCCATATTAAAACATAAAACATCGAGTCCAGCCACAACACCAACCACACCCATCACTAAAAAACTACACGCGCCCCCCCAAACAACGACACACAAACAAACACTACACACACACCAGAAGTAACTCACAACCACAGTACACACACCAACTCTAAAACACATAATCTCCATCTCTAACACACACCACACACAAAACGTACACCACAACACACACACACTACACACAATACTCACACACACACACCAAAACTACACCCCACACGCACACACCCACACTCACACACACACACAAACTAACCACACACCACACACAATAACACACCCTCGACCCACACACACACGAAGCACACACACACACATCGACAACACAGAAACAATACACACACTCAAATAAACACACCACACATCTACACACACGTGCACATACACGCACACTACTCAACTCAAACACCACCCACCAACACACACACACAACTCACACACGAAACACACCCACACACATTAACAAAAAAAACAACACTCCAGCTAATCCCCACCCACCCTCATTTCGTGTAGGCCTAGACCTACAACCTAGTTGCAACATATATACAGAACTGCTTAATAGCCAATTACACAATGTTCATAAACATCGATCAAACACCCACACCGCCCACACCCATCCATAACCACGTATTCACCTCTTCCCCAACCTAAACCAACACCCCGCATGAACAAAGAATAACGAACCAAATTCCACCAAATAACACCCACAGACTAACAAAACCACAACGTCATACGTAAAAAGGAACACATTACCGTCTGAATCACAGCAAAAACACCTTCAAACACCCTTCATGTGTCCTTGACACCTCGATAACACTCCAACAATTTGGTTCATATAGATAAAACACGTCCTTGAAGAACTCACGCGCCACCATTAAACAACGTATGAACCTTGACTTTTATTGAAAAGTTCATAACCAGAAGCAAATAACGTAAACAATTAACTGAGTCGTTATGTTTTATATTAATACAATACAACTAAACTTGGTCAACCTGGGCTATGACAATACAAGTATTATATTGGGTATTGCGCAAATAGTACCCACACTACCACCAGATATTATCTTAGCTTCATTTACGTTTGTTCCCATCCTTAGTACTTCAATTAGGTTTATCTATTAAGTTCATATGAAACAAAAGCATCTGATATAACATTAGAACACAAACAACTATCAGTTGCTCACGTATAAGCTACAATAAATTATTGTAATTCTATATCTTACAGAGTGTGTGGAAGAATTCATAATCTTAAAACTCATTAGCTGATAGAGTGAAGTATCGAAGATAACTTGTAAAAGCACAAAAGCATATAGAACATAAACACACACGTTTCTATAAGCATTAACTAAACACATTTTTAAGTCTCAATATAGACTTTCGTGTATAGCACACACACTTTGCATAACATCAGTTATTCGAACCATACTTTCCCAGTCACAAAATTGTACCAAATATTGAAGCACCTCAAATATTGATCATTAACTGAACACATGTAATATATAGTTGTATGTTGTATTTTTGCTTGACCTATAATGAAATATTGGTTGAAATCTATGCATATATTAACTATAAACTATAATGCTTATAATTATATCACACCAAATCTACATAAATATAGGCTGTTAGTTATATGCACACTAATGCATGAACATTACACTTACATACATCATCTTTCCATGATGTGTGTTTTAGGTAGTTGGTAATATCCAGTAATTGGCATCAATCTGTCATTGCAGAATATCTTTTCTTTGACATAACTCTAAATCCGCCTTTCACAATGCAGTTAGATTTTTGCATTCCCACTTAGTGTATAGGTTCCAAAAAAGGAAATAAAAACAATTCACACTAAGAACAAAAGAGCATGAATTGCTTGCTCATTAAAGGCACAACACTAACTTGCATATTCAAGTAACAAACATTATGAATACATACAAATAGAGCAAGTAAGCTGTTAAAACCAACAACAATTTGTATTCACGGCCTATAGTATCATCATCTTGGCATATCTATATACATTTCATTACTGTACATGTAACTTTCCACTTCACCATAGAAAAATATTTGAGGGGTTCAGAATCTTTTAACGATTCGATGGTTAAATAGTCTAGAAGTAACTTTAGTAATACTTACCATGATCAGCAGCAACAATGTCAGCGCAATTAGAGTCTCGTCATTTTCCATTGATTTTATATTCTTTTCTTATCTATTTTCCAAGCTCCTTGACATGTTACTTCCTGATTGGTGTCTGAAGAAAAGGGTAAAAACATATTTAATACTATAATAACTATAAAAATACATACATGGTCTGTGGTTGGGGTTTGCTCGAAATAAGATCAGGGTGAGCACATCTTTAATACTTGGGTGGCCAATGTATACATTATCCCTATATTTTTTTTCTTTCTAAGTACAACGTGGACACATTTTTGTGTTTTGCATGTTCATATGTCATGCTAAAATCTATATTAAAAAAATTAAGAAAACTAATGTAATGAAGTGATATAGAATGAGCGTACTTGCAAAGGATTGCCAAAATGATCTTTCATCGTTGCTGAAATGTTTGCTATTTTTCAAATATGCAAGTGAAGATGTGCATAAGGTCACATATATGGAGCCCGCTGATGATTTTTCTACGTCAAGTATCATGAGACTCTCAACACGAAGAGAATATTCAGCATCCCAGTCCGTTTGTTAAACATGTCTTATAAAAACACATATAAGACATATGTAAAAGGCAATTGCAGTATAGCAGTCCGTCATGCAAACATTCATATCTTTTCAATGGAAAAAGTAAAACCATCCACTACTTAAAGAGGTGTTTGGCATTGCATATTAAGAGTGACCAACGACACTTTATACATACTGGTATTAGACCAGACACACCCTGTACCTATAGATAAAAGGGTCTTATACTTGAACTGGTTTCCCTTCATATCAGTTCAACATTCATAGCACTCTAGCAGAGTTACAATTTTTTACACCATATATTAATCTAATTCCTTTTTGTAATCCCTTGGCACAGTTTTTTGATATGACAAATGGTAAATTTTTAAATTGTTCATGAACTTTTGTTTGTATGCTAAAGTTAGAGCAAAATCGAATAAGTATGATAACAGGTTTGGGATCCCTAACTTTTATTATGCAGAACATAATACCATATCTATTTTGCAACTGGTATAAAACATTATCATGTAATATGAACATATGAGGGGTGTTTGGCGATGTGTTTTTATTTTGGTTTCAAGATTATATATAGCCTATAAAAGTTTAAAATAGCAAAATAGCATAAACTAATCTGTTAATCACAGTTGGTCGTTTATCTTGCTGAAAGAAATCACACATGCGGGCATAGAAAAATCAATAAGTTTCACTTTTGGGGATGATTTGACCTTATATGTATCTGGATTTTGTTCAAAGAGCACTACTAACGGAAATCTCATGTTTAATACTTCACGTCAAAATGTGATCTTTTTATCAATAGTGATGAAACCCATAAATTTGTGGTCATGGAAGACAAACCTTTGGTTGTTCTTTACCATAACATTTAAGGTTGTAGTCAGCAAAAGATCAAGGTTTTCAAGTATTTTGAATCTAAAACAATAAACTTTAATCACATTCAAGAGTATATAAAGTATAATATATGAAAAAGAGAAAACAAATGAGTGAAACATGAACCAACCTGTGCCTTGGCAGAAACTTCACCGAGGTTATCTGCTACTGCAAAGCTCCGATGCACATCAGTATATTGGTCCATTAATAAATAAAGAAAACCTTTTGTGAGTACGACTGACATGCTAAAATGGTTGATACATTAAAGTGTAAGTGACTGGAAAATAATGAAACATACATTAGGTAGCGGGATTATTTAACTTACACCAGCAGCTAGGTAACACGCATGGCTAATCTTCTTACCAATGTTGGCTATTGAAGCAAGAAGCAAAAAGTATTGTGGAAAAGCATGAGTCATCAACTCAACTCCAATGATGAATCTGAAAACAACAGATGTTTAAGAACCTAACTCTCTTCAATGAAGACCTGATTGGAATACAATCAATGATAGCAATAGGCTTCGCACAATGTCGTTGAACATCGTCCTTCAAGACCTGTATTCAATACATGACAAATGAATGAAACCAAAGTAGGCCGATGAACAAAGAAAAAGCATTAACTTATCTGACCTGGAACTTCAAGTTTACTTTCATGCCCTTATCTCACCATTTTGGAAAGATTTTTTTTACCAATTTGCATTTTAATTGGTACCTACAGACATGGAAAACAATTTAATAATCCAACCAAAGCTTTACAGCATGTTAAAGCTCATTTCAACATCTACCGTAATACCTTCTTCCGTTTTTAAGTCAAGCTTTTATAACAAAAATTTCAAAGGAAATCATACTCATACCAATCCTAGAGTTAAGGTTTAGTATACTGATCTCAATAGTCGAACTCTAATTATAAATGTAAAAAATGCACATACTCTATGTGACAATTTGTCAAATTCAGGTCGTTATTTTACTCTCGAGTATTAATTATAATTTTCATTTTTATGTTGAGATATGAACTCACGGCTAACCGGGAGAATTAAGGCTTACAATTGTAAATTGCGCGACGTTTATGAAGAACCGACGAATTCTACGTTAAGCATTGACGTTTATATTTCCAAAATGCCGTAGAAATATTTTTATTGTATTCGTTTTTATGTTTCGTGTCTCGTACTATTTTTACGTTTTACGAAAAACGACTACAAATCGTACCTTTTTAAATATCGGACTTTGAAAATACCCTTATTTACAAAATGTGGGACAAGTTTTTAAACTTATCCCACTAATATCACACCCCATTGGGGGGCGGCACAAACAAGGAAAATCCTCCCTTGTGATTGGCTAGGGTGATGGTGCAATAGCATTTCATGCACTTAGACACTTGGCACTCCATCTCCATGCATATATAAACCAAATTTTTACCATCAAACACACACACAACTTATATTTTCAACTCAAAATCAGATCTAGCTCTCTCTCTATCACCCTTAGACGCCATTCATCTCACTCAAACACCAATCTTATAAAAATTTGAAGATCAAACAATGAGCACACTAGTGAATATAGTCACCTAGTGTGTTTCTTGCATTTTTAAGATAATTTAAAGGGGTTTTAAAGAAGGTTATAATTCAATGATTGGGGAACGCTGAAGATTATACAAGTATTATAAGAGTCATTTGGGGGTAATAAAATTCGTAGTCCAAAAATTAATTTGGGGTAAAGATCAAGAGTGGTGTAGAAGGCTTCTATTGTTTTGGTCATTTATTTATCATTTTCCTCATTTTGTTGGGTATAATCTCTACTTGTTCTTGTTGTATATATAATTTTTGATTTCATTTTATGTATGTACATGTAAGATATATGATGATCAAGAGGTGAAATAGTTCATGCATGCATAGATCTAGGGTAAAAATGGCTTAATCAACTACTAAAACTTGCTAGAAATCATTGAAAATTTAGGGCTGTTGTTAACAGCAAGTTCTTTCTGGATTTTTGAGTAGCTTAATGTTGATTTGGATTTATCTAGGTTTGTAGAGATTGAGATTATGAACATATGGCTAATTGGATACTCAATGGAAAGTAAAAATTGAATGTGTTATGACCGTTTTACCAAAAGACATCAGTTTTGACCTTGCTATACAGATGGCACAAAACGTCATATTTATGTACTAAGTTGGCAAAAAACCTAAAACCATAAGACCTAGATAAAATCATGTAGGTTCTGTACCAAATGGATGATCAACCAATTCATTATGGTTTGTAAATGGCATCAAAAATGGTGAAAGTGAGTTTTCAGTCCTAATTTGCAACTTGACCTTTGTGTAGTGATTTGATCATAAGTATATGTATACTTAAAGTAAGTATAAAAGTAACCTTGGATCTGTAATATATACTTAATTATGAAACTAAGAATGTAAAGTTTTCAATTATACCATTTACGGTTTATAAATTACGACTATTTTCGTAAACATAAAAGTATACAAAATTTACTACTACCC
>BQNB010064347.1:0-29779 GCA_026074375.1 Tanacetum coccineum
TTTTTTCAAATTCATGACATCTATCAGGCATTTTTCAACACACAAGATTTGGTAACTAACGAGGCTATGGATTAAGGGGGAGTTAAACTGGAGTTGACTCAAAATTGTTCAAATATGTCAATTGAATGTTCGTTTAGGATCTTATTTGCTATGTGCTAACTGTATCCTAGGCTTATTAAATGTGAAGGACCAATTGTGTCATTTCCCCAAAGTTAATTAATCCATTAGTTGCTATGTATCCCTAAACGTTAAAGAAATATGAAAAGTAAGGGACCATTTGTGTAATTTACCTTACATAATTAGAAATAAGAAGGAGAGGGACCAATTATGTCAAATGATGAAAGGTGTATCCTAGGTACAAATATTGGTTTTGCGTTTTGACTTGGTCAAAACCCACATATCTAGTCAACCTTTTCAACTTTTCTCTCTCAAGTCTCTAGATTGCGTTTTGATTAAGATGTGTTTTCTAGTGTGTTTCTCCGCTTAGGTAACATGCACTCAACATTGTTAATCACTATCTCACTCTTTATCTTTAACATCATGATCTGAAAATCGTTAAAATGTGTGTTTTTGTAGACCCTCATGTGATTACCTCTTCGAATCACTGGTTAGTGCTTCATTTTGTGTTTTAATTACTGGGTTTACAGTTACTTATGTGTTAGATGCTTTGTTAATGCTTGAATTGACTCCCCGCCTCCTCCATTAGTGTCCTTATGATTTTCGAATAGTGGTTGCCCTTTAAAGCTAAGTGATACTCGTTGATAATTAGGTTCTTAGTTGCGTTCATGTTGCGATTTGATAATTAATACTCGTTGTTAATTAGGCTAATTGATACTCATTGTTAATGCTTGGTTTGAGTTCATGTTGCGTTTTGATAGTAGGTTCTTGGTTGCGATTTGATAATTAATTATTGATTGCGTTTTGATTTGTGAAATGAGATTGCGTTTTGATAATATAACATGGTGCGTTTTGCTTAATCTATTTATAAGTTGCGTTTTAATTCTGGAAATAATCTTGCGTTTTAGTCATTTAATATTTAACAGGGGCAAAACGCAATCATTGCGTTTTGCAATCTGTACTTGTCAAAATCCTTGCGTTTTGGGACTTGGTCTTGTCATAGATTAAGTTTTGCTTAGAGTGTCTTATCCATTACGTCTTATCCAGCATAGTTTGTCACTTGCCATTGAGTCTTGTGGTTATATCGGTATGTCTTGTCCTCTCTTTGATGAATTAACATCCGTTGATTCAAGAGTTGGCCAAACTCACTGATTTACATCATAACACGATCTAAGAGTCCTTTCTCTTTAGTCTTGTGCATACGTGCCTAACATCCGTGCATCAGCTTACATCTAACAAGATCTATCTGCATGTTATTTCCTCTGTGATTGTAACTGTGCAGATACAATGGCTAATGCTGAACATGCACCCGCAATGGCACCACCCGTCCGTACAGATGAACAGATCTTACCACGTATTCGCTAGGTGCCAATTGGGAAAAGCAATTGCTATCTGAATGAAGAAAAATCTCAACTCAGCCCAATTTTCAAGATTGTTGTGGACATTCTCAAGCAAACAAATTTCTTCAGAGCTTTTACAGCGTCATCAACAATACCGGCTATCTATATTCAACAATTCTGGGATACTATTTGTTTTGACAGTAAAGCCGGGAGTTATAAGTGTCAACTGGACAAGCAATGGTTTGATCTTACTCAAGACACACTCAGAGACGCTCTTCAGATCACGCCAGTCGATAAAAACCAGGCTTTTCCTCCTCCTCCGACTCCTGATACGTTTATCGAGTTTGTCAATGAGTTGGGTTATCCAAGAGAAGTCATGCACTTGTCAAATGTCACCACTAACGACATGTTCCAACCATGGAGGGCACTCATAACAATTATCAATCTGTGCCTTACGGGAAATACTTCAGGATTTGAAAGACCAAGAGCCCCAGTGCTACAGATCCTTTAGGGTGTTGTTAATCGAGCTCACATTGATTATGCTTAAAGGATGTGGGAAGAATTTACTCAGTCTATCCACAATTTCACAGAAGACAATAGGAATCTGGCACATCAAGATCAAGGAAAGAAGAAAGCGACTATCATTTTGATCCCTAGTATCCGGTTCACTAAGCTGATAATATTTCACTTGCAACGGCTACACAACTTCTACCCAAGACCTGAGTCCCCACTCTATCTGCCTATTGAGGAACCTGTACTAGGTAATCTCAAGTTCAGTGCTAAGGGGACCAAACAGGAAGTCTTCGGGATGACTATACCGAATGAACTCATCAATGACGTCATTCGAGGATCAGACTATTACGATGCTTATCTGGAAAAAGTTGCAAAGCATCAAAGACATCTCGCGGGTGAAGAAGTGAGTGAACCTGAATCTCCTGCACCTAAAGCAGCAAAACCTACCAAACCGAAGTCAACCAAGCAAGCTAAATCGACCGATCCTAAAGCCGCAACTAAGAAACCAAAACCTGCACCGGCCAAGCCTAAAGAGAAGAAATGTAAGCCAGTGTCGGAATCGTTAGAGGCCCCACCACTAGCCAAACGAGCTAAGGCGGGGAAAGTGGTTAAGAAGAGAACTGTTAAGAGTTCTAAGCAGTTGGTAGATGAGTTCATTGACGAAGGGGTTCCTGCTGCTAAACTTAGGCTTGAAGACACGGAGGAAGAGATTCTGCAAAAGGTTCTGGAAGAGAGCCTAACGGATGCTTATCCAACAAAGGGGTCCACTTCGTCCTGTGGTTTTCAAGGAAACCGACACTGGGAAACTCCAACCACTACCAGAGGTGCCAGGAAAGGGGAAAGAGAAAGAAGGTGAGGAACAAGCGGCCCAAGTACTCCTCAACCTTCAGACTCCAAAGAAGAAGAACCCGGCTGAACAATACATATTTCAGAGACATTCTCACGTACCAACTGAAACATCGGGTCGTGAAGACTCCACGTCCTTATATGCCGAACTAGGTTTATCGGGTAGTGACACGGACTCTGATGAGGCCACGCCTCCAGTGATCAGAAGCAGGACTCAAGATGAAGGCCAGGCTGGATCAGACCCTGGTAAACTTGATAAAGGCCAGGCTGGACTAAACCCTGATGATGTTGCTGAATCTTAACCATTACCCAATCTAATGTTCTTGCTGACCAATATTGAACACTCGGATGTTGAGATCACTGATGCCTCCAGTCAACCACAACCTGAGCATATGGATGAAGGGTTCACTGCCACGGCTTACCCTAACGTTCAGGAGAACCTAAAGCTGACAACTAATGAACAGGTGATTCCCGAGGAACCTGCAAGCTCCATAGGGACGTTGTCTTCTCTTCAACAACTAGGCAAAGACTTCAGCTTTGGCGATCAATTCTTTAATGATAAACCATCGGATGCCGAGAATGAGAAGACGACAGCAGACACTGAAGCTGAATCGATGGTGTCCGTCTCAATCCAGCAAGACACCTCTTTTATCCCTCCTATGACGTCACCGGTGATCGGTCCCGTGCCTAGACCCGATTCTCCCAATGTTCATTGGCCATTACCAACCACCACAACTACAACCTCAGCAACAACAACAACAACTCTTCCACTACCACCTCAACCACAACAAGGTCCGTCAGATCCCATCATCATCAAGCGTATGGGTGAACTTGAAGAGCTTATCGCGAATCTAGTGGAAGAAAATCAAGCTCTGGAAGCACGTTTAGGCAAGCAGGGGAGCAGGATCAATAAGTTAGAAACTATGGACTTACTCAAAATGACCAAAGAGCAGACGGTGGAGTTTATTGATTCATATTAGATTGACCAAAAGATTAATGAATCAGTTAAGGAGGTGGTTATCTCATCAGTAAAGCATGCAATGAGAGCTCCTCTTCGTGCTCGCTTCAAGGATCTCCCTACGTTTGGACATGAAGGTAATTTTGCTACAAACGCATGTTGGAGGAGAACTATGACAAGGGACATGCTGACCACCGAGCAACATATGAAGCACTGCAGGACTCCATTTGTCGTGATGAATGTGAGGACTTTGATGTTGATAAGGCTCAGGAGGAAACTAAGAAGAAAAGTAAGCAAGATTCTCCAAAGACTCCTCTTGGGTCGCCACCTTCACCACCACCTCCTCCTCCACCACCTTCAGGCGCATCAGGGGCGTCTGGCATAACCGGAGCCTCCGATTCTGCTCAAGCTCCTCCTCCACCACCTCCGTCCTTATCCACTCATTAGGGAGGTCAGTCAACAAGCACCGCGGCCCCAAGTTCCTCAAAGATAGCTACTTCAGCTGAATACTCTGCTTAGACAATGACTGACACCCGGATTAAGCCTTCAATTACAACGATTCCTGATGATCTTTATATGGATGATGAAACCACTGCAGATGAACAAGCATATTATAGTGGTGAAGAGGTAGGACGTGATCATATTCCTACAGTCAACTTGAGGCAGAGTTGGTGGAAACCTCTCACTGAAGATCGACCTGCTACTCCGGAACCTGCCTGGACCATACCGTCATCTGATTTGCCTGTACCAACTAACAACTGGGCCTCTGCTCTGAAGACTACATATGTACCTCCACCAGAGAACTCATTACTTGCTCAGACCGGTGATATCGCGACATTTATGGATTGGTATTGTAAACGACAAGGAATCTCTGAACTCACTCCTAAAGACCTGGAAGGCCCTGCATATGAAATTGTCAAAGTCTTTCATCCCGATGTAGTTCATCTCCAGTTCCAGATGGAAGAATGCCACAAGCTTCTCACCTTAAGTGGATGATGCCATTTCTAAAGTAACAAATTTAGCAAAGCACTTCCACTTGGTGGTGAACCAGGTCATATTACCATCCAATCTGACTTCTTCAACAAAGATCTGGAGTATCTTCGATACGGTCGCAAGATTGGCAGACCAGCCTTGTCTATCTCAAAGATGAAGGCGGCTTTCTATCCAGATGTCGGCTTAGAGCAACTGGTACCTGATCAGTTCTGGATTGAAGAGGAGTGCAAGTATGACATCGCTGCGATGTATGGAATCTCTCACTGGTGGTTTCAAAGACAACGATTCTACATTGACAGATTCTCTTCTAAAGGAGACCGCAGAGCCGTCCGAACTCACATGCGTATCTTAAGTGTCGTCCGAATCGAAGTCTTCTCACTGTATGGGTACAATTACATGAAGAAGATCATCCTTCGTCGAGCTGATCTCAAAGAATATGTCATCGCGGAAAGGGATTTCAAATATATGTACCATAGTGACTTTGAAGATCTGTACTTGTTAAATCTTCAAGGTCACTTGAACCATCTTTCTCCCGATGACAAAAAGGTTCTCACTACTGTGGTCAACCTTTGGACAAGAAACTTGGTTATCCGACAACGCGTAGAAGACTTTCAGCTAGGGATTGAGAGTTACCAGACGCAGTTAAATCTCACCAAACCTCGATGGGATGCCACCGGATTTGAGTTCAAGCATGACTACACAGTCATAGACTCTCCAAGGGCAGTTACATTCAGAGACAGATACGGGGTGCATATGATTATGAGTTCATTGTGATCTACAAGTTAGTGATGGTTACACCTATAACAGATCGATGAGCGTTGGAATTACGAAGTCAACAGAGATCAGAGTCAACATGGACCAAACTCCGGGATGAATACAAGATTTTGGACGAAGAAAGACGTTGTCAGAAGCAAGGAGTTCATGTTCGCTATCCAGAAACGGCTAAAGACACGACGTATCTTCCGGAATCTGGAGAGCTTTGTTGGTGGACGGATTCGAGAAGGCGACTACCGGTTATTGAAGAGAACCAAATGAGGGGTAGTATATCTTATATGTTGTTGTAATATGTACATTATTATGTAGTGACTAAAACTGTAACTTAGGCTTGTATATTAAGTAACTATATGTTTCATATTCGGATTATATAAACCTGACACACTTTCTCCTAAATTTTCCTAACTTAAATCAATTGAGATACCCAAAAATCTCAACGGATTTGAAATTTTTGTCGGGGAGAAATGTGTTTTACATAATGAAAATCTGATATAAAATGTGATCTTTTAAACTCAAGTGTAGGCTCCTCCATATGTGCTAAACCTTTTCGAATATCGATGCACATATTAAGGGGGAGCGAATGGTATATGATGGCTATCGTGGAAATACCTAAGACCGACCCTGTAATCAACTTATCAGGAGTTATAAGGATGGTAAGGTTAGGTACTCGTTCCCACGATCCCGCCAGAACCGGAGGGATCTACCCAGGGACAACCCACTAGTTAGTGTAGAAGTCCTTAGGTATGATTACAAAAGGAGTAATGTGAGAATAAGGGAATAGTGCGGCTGAGATGGAGTAGTACTGGAAACAATACCCAACAATGTATAGTAATGAAGTCTCGGTAAGCATGATCGGGTTGAAGAATGAAAAGAAATGTTAAGATAAAGGGTGAAAAAGAAAGAGCCATCCTTAAACATTAGTAGAAACGGTTCAATACATATGTCGTCAGAATCAATGATTGATTGCATGATATTGATGTACAAGTATCATGGGACCAAGTCGATACGCTGCACAACCCTCCCTAGCTACTCAAGATCCCTCAAAGGATTCTTGTTTCATTTCTCACGGAGATCAATACATTTCTATCGTCTCTCTCACTCCGAGTTAGATGATATTAAAAAGGTGGCAGTCTGCTCCAGCCTCCGACTACTAAAAACCAAAAATGCACTATTGAGTCTAGAGCCATGAGATCATCCACAAATCTCGTTAGGACACCAATACAAACTATGCTTGTTCTTCACACACTGTGACAACAAGTAAAGATCTTAAGAGTCCTACGCATTATCCTAGTGGTATTGGCAAGAACATCGGGTGATACAACGGTACTCACAATGAAGATGGAAATCCTTCTAGAGCCACATCAAACAGCTCTTAGTAGGTGACATATGAGGATCCCACTATGGATTAAATTGTGACAATGCGAAAGCAAGTGGTGCGAGTATTTATTAGTAAAAATGTGGTTCCAGGCGTGAATGACGAATAAGCTTTTGAAAAAAACCTTTCCGATGTGCTCAACAACTGATTTTATCTAGCACATTGACGTGTATATCTTTCAAAACAAATGTGTTTCGGATGAATTTGATTTTGTGCTATAAAAACATATCGATGTCGTCACAAAATATTTCTCTAGTAACACGTCGATTGATTTTCAAATCAATTTTATCCTTTTAATCCGGCTAAGACATTAACTAACCGATTCACTCTTATCGTGTTGTCTGCTTTGAGACATTCCGATAAAGAGAATAAGCAAGTATGGTGATTCTGATGGCTATACATTTGATGATCCAATACTTATACTAGAAATCCTATCAAGGAGATTCCTCTTAAGAGGAATACTTCCTGTATCACAGGTCGGTCTCATGATCCCGGAGTTAATCCACATGACTCAGAGCGAATGACAAAGTCATATTCGCCCACATGCTTTATTGCTAACTGTTTTATTACAGGATCAAGCAAAGATGGGAGATGGAGATAACTATTCTGTGGAGTCAATTCACCACCCAATGCTCACACTTAAATGTTTCCAAGTAAAGACATCAGGACAATGAAGACTACAACACAACTTCTACAACTTGAGATGTAGTATCATGATCAGAAAATTGTGAGACAATGCGGGTCCGAAGGTCACAACATCACATGAAGGCAACACTTCACAACAAGGATGATTAAGAGATTTACTGTGGCTGATGATCTCAAAGAAAGCTCGAAGATCACACAAGTCTAAGGAACAAAGCTCAAGGATCACTACAAGATGTACAATGAAGTCAATGAATGAAGAATCAAAGTCTACGAGCTAGAGTCAAAGATCAACTCATAGAATGCTATTATTCAAATTGTATTTTATGGGGTGACCTCCCTTAGGGGGAGATGTTGGTTTATCGAAAAAGACTCGGTCACCCCCGTGTATCATTTAGTATAGCATAGCTCATAGTTAGAAAGTAAGTGTATGGCTTTCGGTATTGGGCCGGGTCTTTTACCCAAGTGTAAGCCCATACCCAAGCCCATACCCAAGCCCATAAAGCTTATAAACATTGTATTATGAAACCCTTTTCCAGCACGGGAAGGGCTTGGTTGTTCTTCTTTATCACATTTCATGACTATTGCATTTTCTCCACTAGAAACCTCACTTTCTCTCTTAGATAATTAGCCAAACCCAATCATCCAAGCTTGTGTTATGATATCCAATAAATCTAAAAGTCATGTAGTTTAATTAAACTGCCATTTTTTCCCAGATTCCCCCCCCCCCCCCCCCCCACCCCACCCCCCCCCCCCCCCCCAACATGTTTGATGTTCAATGTGTTTACATAATTTTGCATGTTTTTCTGACTCAAATAAGAATTATGATGTTCCACTACATAGTCTAGTACTAAGTGCAATGTTGTGATTTTCTGAAGGCTGAAGTTAAGTAACTGAGGATTGGTATCTATGGTAGGTCATTATCGTTTATTTGTTTTTGAGACGTTTGTGTTTTGACAAGGATCTAAAACACCTTTTTGAGGGGTCTTGGTTGATCAAAGAAGATAAGATGAAACATTGTTAGTTTTAGTGAGAGAAAGTAGAGAGAGGGTGAGATGAACACAAAAAGGAAAGGTTAGATTAGAAGAGAAAAGAGAAAAATACAAGTGAACATCTACCACCCCTCATGGAGATCCATGAGGGGTATTTATACTAAAAGAAAAAGCAAACTATTCCTAGTTTACATAAATGACCCCTGCGTGACACGCAATGTCTAAGAGTAGTCCAATTAAGTTTAAGACGCCAGCTCTTACTTAAAAAGCAAGGCTAAACAATCTCCCTCCAAGATGACGGCACACGTAAATTGGTTACAATGTTCCCTACAAGCAAAATAAAGAAAAATGATAAGAATGAAGTCCATTATTCCTTGAGAATATCTTTGACGATCTACTTGAATACTCCAGCTTGTAGACGAACATACTACTGAAATCTTCAGCTCCCTCCCAAACAGACACCCCTGAAACTGATAAGAATTAATACACCGTTCTTGAGGGAGGGATGATATCATCAACATCGTCTCACTTAGGAAGCATTCCAGTCTTGTTTGAATTCAGCCTAAAGTACACACTTTATCCCCTTTTCGAAGTCGAAACCGTAGCACCAAAATCAATTAAGACCCGGAAATGCACTTTTCTCCCTCCAGGAAAGTGCAGATATGAATTGCTACACCAAAGTCAATTAAGTCCTGAGTGTACGCAATTATCCCATATGTGAGCCAAAAATAGGTAACATTAAGTCAAACTAAGTCCGAATTGTACAATTATTGTTTCACCAAGTCAATAACCGAGTGAAAGCAATTTATCCCACTGCGTAGTCGAAACTGTAACATCAAAACGGTAACATAAAAAATCCACTAAGTACCAGATGTACACATTTCTCCCTCCAGGATGATGACTATTTGAGGAATCATCCTACACATGTGTAAATCTTATGCCAACTGGAACTACTTACTTAGCTTCATAACCCGTGATTGCATAAGCAATACTCTGTGAGAAGATGTCGGTACTCTCTTTACAAATCTCTCTTGATCAACCCAATCTAAATCTCATTATCTATTCTGTAGGCTAATACGGATAACCACTGATGGAGACAAACCCTTGAAATGAACTAGAGAATGAAGCAACTAATCCCGACTTGTGACTTAATATTGTACTAATTGTGGACAAAGGAATGGGCTGCAGAGTCAAATTCTGATGTATCTTTACTCACCCAAAAGTATACAAAAAATACATCACCACTTGAAATCTCCTCAACTACGTGAGACACTGAGTACTACAATGTAGCTCCTTAAAGTGGTAGCTACTTTGTGGGTATAGGTAGAAAGAATCACAAAAGCAACTAGATATCCAAGTCTTCGTCACTAACACAAGTCATCCTCGTTGTGGAGAAAGAAAGAACCGAAGACGAAATAAGTACACGCCCTGTGACAGCCTACTTCAATCCCAAATATGCAACATCGTACAAAGTCTCCGTAGTCATTAAAATTCAATACTAGCCATTATGAATGAAGGTGAATTTTGATAAGGATCAATTTTAGTATAATGTATTGTGTTAGTTGTGTTGTTGTTCGTGAATTTTTTGAAGGTTAACGGATATTGGCTCAAAAAATATACCATAAGAACGGCCGTCCAAGTAGAAAACCCGGTCACTTTTACATTTCCTGAAATGATAGTGTTTTAAAACCCGGCTCAATCCATTAAGCAGCCCGATATAAATAATCATAACGTTTGGCTCCCTAAATATATCATACGCATCCCATGAACTAAATTACCATAACTAGCCTAAAAACAACATCACACTTAATAATAAAACTCGGACTAATTAATTTGATCCAGCCCAACACCACCGAATACCATTTTAGCAGCCCGAAATCAATACTTATTAAAACATTCGGTACACACCAAACCACAAAGACTCGGCCCATTAAACTTCATTAAACACCAGCCCACTTGAAGCTTCTTATAACCAAATCTATCACAGAATTAGAGATATAAAAGGATCAAATCCCTAATACATCTCCCATTATCCTAACCCTGATCTTATTTGATACACAGTCACAATTCATCTAGTCCTCCTTATCTTCTCCAAAGATAAAATGACACCTGCACATCTCAACCATCTCATCGTGTTAGACACAAGCATCACATTCGACTTCTTTCATACAAATTAATCGTTAACAATAAATCCCCCAACCCAAGATGAAACATCATCTATATCATGTAAATTTGTCACAGACCCATATCAAAAGATCAAAAGTTGATTTTTGATAAGGATCGTTTTAGTGTAATGTATTGTGTTTGTTGTGTTGGTGAAATCAATTAACGTTCACGGGATTTTACAATTCTATGACTTAAACCGTAAAACGAATCGACATTTACGGGATTTTACTAAATCAAGAAAAAACCGTGAATAAAAAATTAATTGTTGGTGAAATCGTTGTTGTCGTTGAAGAACGTAAGCTTTTGAAACGAGTAATGAGCTTAAAACGGTGAACGATGCACAAACGTTGAACTTTGGAGGACTATTTTTGAAATATTAACCAATAAGGACCAACGGTGTAATGCAGTTGTAACTTTGAGGGAAATTAAACAAACAAAGGACTAAGGTGAATTTGGATTAGAGTCCAGGGGCTGAATGTGACAAAATGTAAATAAGTTTAATTAATATCAACATTTTCCCTCCACTGTTTACGTCTTCTTTGTTTTGAAAGTTATAAAGATGTAACGATTGAAAAGTTGATCATTCGAACTCGATCGGTTATCGTCGGTGAAAACCGAATATACCACGTTGATCGAAAATGAATCACGAACACAACGGTCTATGTTATAAGTCGTGTAGTCAACCGATACTCGAAACCGAAAACCGAAAATTTGTTAAAACATTAAGATTTTGTGTTCCACTCGTTCGGCTCAAGAAGATGAATCTCGTTCGGTTCTTAAGCTTTACTCGTTCGGCTCATATAGAATGTTACTCGTTCGGTACTTCTTGAAGTCACTCGATCGGTTAATCTCAACTAGATGCTCGTTCGGTCCTCTTTGAATGATGCTCGTTCGGTCCTTGTTGATGTCACTCGATCGGTCCTCTTTGAATGTTGCTCGTTCGGTCCTTGTTGATGTCACTCGATCGGTCCTCTTTGAATGTTGCTCGTTCGGTTGTAAACGTTAGGAACTCGTTCGGTCGTCAAAGGGTTTTGCTCGATCGGTTCCAACAAGGAATGTCACTCGTTCGGCTATCAAAGCAAGGTACTCGTTCGGCTCTTTATAAAATTCCACTCGTTCGGTGACGTCTTTCGATCTTGTGTTGAGCTCAACGAGAAACAACAAATATTTGCAAATGAAAATTTGGATACTTTTCAAAAAAAATGTTGGAATGTAGGAGACACAACATAAAAATGTTGTGTTTCCTTAGATGAAACAAGACTTTTGTGGTGATGAAAACGTGGACAAAAAGATTGATACCAATATAAATGAAAAGGAAGAAAATAAGTCGAACATAAATAAGCTCAAAAATAAGCCACCACAACAAAACCACAAACACAACACGCACGAATACAAAACACCCCCGGTTAGCTCTTGATACCAATTGACAAGGATAAAAACACCTTTTCGGGAGGTCTTGGTTGATCAAAATAAACTAGATAATTCATTGTGTAGTTTTAGTTAGAGAAAGTAGAGAGAGGGGATGAACACCAAAAGATGGAATATTAGATTAAGGAAAAAAGAAAAATGAACATCCACCCCCTCATGGAGAGCCATGAGGGGTATTTATACAAGAAGAAAAAGCTAACTATTCCTAGTTAACATAAAAGACCCCTGCGTGACACGCAGTGTCCAAAACTAGTCCAATTCACGTGTAAGACGCCAGCTTCACTAAAAGTGAGGCTAACATCATGTGTACAAAATTCAAGATGTCGATGAGGGCAAACTATTATTTTTCTTAGGACTACAAATTTCTCAGAGTCCTAGAGGCATCTTTTTAAACCAATCCAAATATGCTCTTGAATCACTTAAAAAGTATGGTATGGAAACCTATGAACCAGCGGATACTCTAATGGTGGAGAAATCCAAACTGGATGAAGATCCACAAGGGAAAGCTGTTGATCCTACACGTTATCGGGGAATGATTGGCACCCTTATGTATCTCACATCCAGTAGACCAAACATTGTATTTGTTGTGTACATGTGTTCCTGGTATCAAGCAAAGCCTACCGAAAAGCACTTACATGCGGTTAAGCGAATCTTTCGATACCTAAGAGGAACCATAAATATGGGTCTGTGGTATTCGAAGGATTCTTGCAATGCTCTAACAGCTTTTGCAGATGCTGACCATGCAGGTTGCCAAGATACCAGAAAAAGTACGTCTGGAAGTATGCAGCTATTAGGTGATAGATTGGTGAGCTGGTCGTCAAAGAAACAGAAGAGCACCGCTATATCCAGTACAAAAGCTCAAAAATGTTTAAATTCAAGTTATATGTTTAACCAATTCACAATATGAACAAGCACTAAATATCTAAACTAGAACTAGATAACAACAATAATAATGTAAATAGATAAGGAAAGAAACAACCAAACTAAGACACCAAGATTTTATTAGTACGGGGTCGTTCCGGCTATGAAGCACTCTCTTCGCCCTACTCATGACCTAAGTATCCGACTCGAAATTTCCACTTATGTCAAACAAGTACCCTTTAGGCGGAGAAAACCCGTTTACAAGTTCGCTTACGTTATTTTCTGACACTTAGCTTAAATGTCGAGTCACAATCTTAGCTAGATAACCAATCTACCACTTCACAAGATCATACACAATCACAAGATCTTACATATCGGATCTACATAATCTCCGAAATCCACAAATACACAAGATAATTACAATAGAGATTTGGAACTTCAGAAGAAGGAGGATGAATACTAATTATCACTTCTTTTCTTGACGAAATTTTACCGGGGGGGGGTGGTGTTTTTTTCTTTCCCCTTGGCACTTGATAGATAGGGAAAAGATGAGAAGAAGAGATTAGATCACTAGAAACAAGATCTAAGTATGTTAGTGATTAAGAGTTTTAGTGAGAGAAAGAAGATTTAGAGAGAGAAAGAAGAGACTTAAAAATGTCGTGCAAAGAGGAATAATTTTCATTAAGGGGTGGACCAGTATTTATAGACAGGGAAAAATAACGGTAATTGGTGGCGGTCCCGGTGGTCCCAAATATATAAAGGGGTCGCCAGGCCTATAAGGGGGCAGCCGCCTAAACTCCGCTCCATTTTTTGTCTTTTTGTGGGGAAGGTTGTATCTGGTGTAGAAGCTTCCATTTTGGGGGGAAAATTTAAATTTCAAATTTTAAGTTTTTAATAAAACTTTTCTTTTAATTATAAAATATTTTGTATAATTAATTTTATGAAAATCTTTTGTAAAAATATAATGGGTGAGAGAAAAAATATTTTCTTGATCACTAATCATGCTTAATGATTTGTTTGTTCATACCTTAAGTGATCACTAATCTTAGAAATGAAATTTTACGATTAATAATTTGTAAACATTTAATTTTATCTTAAACGTTTTTACATTTTGTTATTATAAAAACGTTGAGAGGTCGAAAAATATAAATAACGTTTTTAGACATTATTTGTATTAACAATCTCCCCCTATTTGATGATGACAAAATATAAACTCATTTTGTATAAAATTAATAATTACACATTATTAATGAGTTTTGTTTCATTTCTCCCCCTTTTTGTCGAATTCAAAAAGGATGATCGCCGAGTTGTTGTAGGAAGAAAGAAATCGACGATATCAAGACTCCCCCTTAATGTATGCTCCCTCTTGTTCAGGGAACCAAGGGATCGATCTTACAAAATTTGTTTACTACAAAACAAAGTTAGAAGTACAAGTGCAAGATAAATATCTCATGAATATAACACCATAGTTATACATGCATTTCAACTATAAAGAAATTTCATTCAACACATAGTAGATCAATACCATAGTAGTATGATCATTACAAGACAAGGTAAACATAAATTTAGACATAAAACATAAACTAGTTAAATCTTGAATTATAGTAGATGCCATAAGTAAAAGGTGGTCGTTCGATTATTAGGGTATGTTAATCATGTTAGAATGATTAACTAAAGTAAGAGAATGGTGAGGTTGGTGAAGCATGGTTTAAAGGAGTGCGAGTTTCAGGTATGAGACGAGTGAGTAAAAAGTGGATGAAGTTGATTTCATTTCTCAATAAATGAAATTGGTTTCTAGAGTATCGGCAACAATGACAAAAGCTAGAGTGAAAGTCAACTTGACCATGAGATGGTGGATAGATTTGTTATGGTGGTGGTGAAGGTGGTGCTTGATTGTAGGCATTGGAAAGATTCTTGTGTGTATCAAGAATGGTGGAGATGTTATGAAGTGAATTGATCATTTCATCTCTTAGAGGGTTGTAAGAAGGCGGTGAGGAGATTTGAGGATGGACATGTGGATGGAATGGAGGTGATTCATTTTGAAGAGTCGATGATAATTTTGGAGTGGATGTCTTTCTTTTCTAAACTTGTCTTACGGACATTCTAGGTTTTTTAGAGAAGTTGGGATTGTTGTTTGAACAAGACATTGATTTGAAGAAGGGAGATTTGAGGGAGATGAAGATGGTGGGGAAGTATAGGAGTTGGGTGATTAAATAATGAGGGAGGTTAGATAAGATGGAAAAGCATGGTTTAGGAAGAAGAAGGTGCCAAATATGGTTTAGCTAATCTGGGAAATGCCAGCTTACGGCTATAGATAAAGAGGTCAATGATACAAAAAAAGAGGCAAATTCAAAAGGATTTGTTCCCTCCTGTTGGAGGTCCCATAATGTCTGGTGGTCCCAAATATGTTTGGGGGCCGCCTGATATTTATAGGGGCCATTTTCTGGAAAAAGGTGAAATTTTCCAATTTTTATTTTTCGTAAGTCCAGTGATTTTTAGCATCTATTCAATTCAAAAATTAAGTAATCTAAACAAGGATATATGATTCTAAACTAACACACAAATCATTTGGGATAATCATATAATTTGCTAATCATGAAAAGCATTAGTAAGATGATAAAATTTGAAAATATCATTTTAGTAATTTGAAAGGATGTCCTAATAGAAGGATTAAAGAAGTTATAATATTCTTAATAAATATAGATATAAATAAATGTCTTTAAAAACATGATAAACATGTTTACTTGCGTTTCCCCTTCATCATGTTCTTGATGGCTTGTCCTAATGACCTTAACCTTCCCGGTGAGCATCTCATTGTAGTGTTTGAAGATTAATAGTTTCAGAGAGATGGGTATTTAAGTAATGGCTTTCATAAGGAGGGTTTTGAATGACTCTAGGGATAACATTAGAGGAAGATGAGACATTTTGGGAAGGTGAAGAGGCTGAGTTGGAATGAAATGATTCATCATCATTTTCATCAACTATGGCATCTAATGGAAGAGATGAAGAAGGATGATTTTGAGTGGTGAAGAAGGAGCTAGCATTTGACTCACAAAGTCTTTTCTTGCCTCGATCTGCTCGCGTCTTTTGCTCATAATTAAGAGCGAGCAGATACATGGCTCGATCATGTGAGAGGAAATGATCGAATGCTAGCTCAGGAGAGACGGACATGACATGCTTGAATAATCTAGTCAAAAGCATTCCATAAGGTAAAAGTTTCTTTGGTTTGTTTTGAGTCTTTTCCATTCTTTTGAGAATGAAAAATGCTAGATTATAAGGGGTGGAGGTCTCAATGCAATAAAGCATGTGACAAAGACAAGCGGAGACATGATCCCTATGTCCACCTAGACAAATGGTGTTTTCACGAATAATGTCAACCCAAGGTTTCATATGAGTATGAATCTCTCGGGTTAGGATTTCGTTATCACCTACGACAATGGTTTTCTTATTTTTGGTACGAGTTTCTTAACCTTGTCAAGGAATTTGGATAAACGACTTGATGACACTTGGAGAGGGAGGAGTGGTCTTATAACGACCTTTACTCGGAACACTTATTGACAAGTGGTCGAGTAACCACATGTCGGTTTGAGAGGCTTGACCTTTGAAGCGGATTTTTAAAATTTGACTGAATTTCTCAAGAGTGAGAGAGAATGACTTGTTTTGAATGACAAAGTTGACAACAAAGTGGCCCTCGGAATTAAAGGTAAATGTAAGTTGACTATAGAACTCAAGAACAAAACGAGGTCCAATTTCTTCGTTAATGTTTAACAAACAACCAAAACCAATTGACTCGAACTCGGCACGAATATGACTCATATTTTCGAAATTTTGACTCACAACCCTTCCCTCATGAAAGTATCGTTTTTCAAGGTTTGCCATTGTGTTTAGTAAGGGTTGATTAAATTCATTTGATATGAGAGGTATGTAGTTTCGTGTCTTTTGATGATCAAGTATGGTAACTCGAGGCATTGTTACCTAAAATGACACAAAGAAAATCATATTTTAATTTCTTATACTTGTATTGAAGTTTTAAGTTTGTATCTAGTGTGTGCCTATATGCAACAAATGTGGAGTAACGATTAGCTCGACCTAAAAAATAAAATCCTAAGAGTTAACCCAAACGCTCCTTAATTTGATTTTGCTCAACCAAACAAGCTGAAAAATACATATGAATTATGTATCTCAAAATTTGTTAATGAGATCATTATGCATGTGTTTGAAAACATTTTTAGATTGTATTGACAATTCATAACAACAATTTTATTTTGTTCCTAACGTGAGTGATTTGAAAATGAAATTGGGGTTTTGGTTAAAAATCAGTTATTCTACAAGCTCACTAATATATGCCAATCCTATGTCTATGTGAAGCATATTAGTTATACATTGTATCCTAGTGGTCCTAATTGTATGAAATTGAAAGAAAAATTGAAAATCTCCAATTTCAACTTTTGGTGTTCATCATGAACCCTAGACTCAAATTGAAAATAAATAGATGAAATGATTTACAATTGATGATCATTAAGATGTTGTGAATGATTGTAGGTGTTGATTTTATCTTCAATTTGTGTTTTAATGATTGATTTTGAGTTTTTGAGTGGTTTTGGTCGAGTTTGTCAATGACAGCACAAAGAGGGGTGTTTGTTTTTGTGGTTTGAATTTTTTTTGACTAAGTGTAAAATAAAGGGTCTGCTGATGGCGGTCTCATAATGTTTGGCGGTCCCAAATATATTAGGGGCCGCCTATGCTATGGGGGCCGCCGTCAGTAAAGGGTTTTGGACTCAGTTTTTGATGAAAATTTTACGAAGAGGAGTGACATCTTAATTTGCATTTCACGAATTAAAAATGCTTAAAGTACTTAGGATGAAGTATTCAAGTTGTCACGACACGGAATGGAACACGGACTAGAATTGAGACAGAAGAAGGAGAAGTGGACTAAAGTGATTTATGGAATGTGTTCCATCATTCCTAAACCAAGACGTAGATAGTTAAACGATTCACGTTTAAGGGGTTTAGTAAGAATGTCAGCAATATTGTCGATGGACGACACTTTTTTGATTGAGATATGTCCTTTCTGGACATTATCATGAAAAAAGTAGTGACAAATTTAGATTGTGTTTGGTACGAGAATGTTGCACCGGGTTTTTGCTAAGGTCAATCGCGCCTTTGTTATCGCACATGATGGGAACGTCGTACGTCGTAGTCGATGAGAGCTTGTTTCATCCATAGTGCTTGTTGACATGCCTTTCTGGCACTTATGTATTCGGCTTCGGTAGTGGATATATCAAGAGCGGTTTGTTTCTTCGAGAACCAAGATGTCAAACAACATCCCACGAATACCATAATCAGAGTCGGCATATACTACGGTTTCTATGCTGGTCCCCTTATAATACCATAATCCTAAGTGCGTAGTGCCTTTAATTTATCGGAAGATACGCTTACCGCTTCAAGGTGAGAGGTTTTGGGAGCCTCTTGGAAGCCGGGCACTAAGCAGGCTCTAAAATGATTTGGGCCTATTGTCGTTGGTATAATAAACTACATTATCATGCCTCGATACCTTGGTGCTATCTACAGACTCACGATCTTCTCTTTTGTAAGTTTAGTATCGGAGGACTTGAGGACATGGGGGTTTTCATTGGTTTAGAATCTTCTAGACCAAATTTCTTAAGCATTTCTTTAATATACTTAGATTGATTAAAGAAGATACCATCTTCCATTTGTTTTATTTGTAATCCAAGGAAGAAGTTAAGTTCACCCATCATGCTCATCTCGAACTCGTCATGCATGATTTTGGCAAATTCATCACACATGTCTTGACAAGTCAAACCAAATATAATGTCATCGACATATATTTGAACAATGATGAGATTTGAACTTTTCTTCTTAGTAAAAAGAGTGTTATCTACCATTCCCATTTTATATTCATGTTTAATAAGGAAAGCTTTTAATCTATCATACCAAGCTTTGGGTGCTTGTTTAAGACCATACAAAGCTTTTTTTTAATTTATAAACATGATCCGGTTTTTCAAAATCAATGAATCTCGGAGGTTGTACCACGTATACCTCCTCATTGATAAAACCGTTCAGGAATGCACTTTTTACATCCATTTGGAATAGTTTAAAATCTAAGGCACAAGCATAGGCTAATAATATTCTAATAGACTCAAGTCTAGCAACCGGGGCATAAGTTTCATCATAATCGATGCCCTCTTGTTGGTTGTAACCTTGAGCAACTAACCTAGCCTTATTTCAAGAAACAACACCGTTCTCGTCTAATTTATTTCTAAACACCCACTTAGTTCCTATGATTGTCATATTCTTAGGTTGTGGAACTAACTCTCAAACGTCGTTAGTAATGAATTGATTTAATTCTTCTTGCATAGCGACTATCCAACTTTCATCACCTAAAGCCTCATTCACATTATTAGGTTCTATAGTTGATATAAAACAAAAGAAGTTACTTTGGTTTTGAGCTTGTGACCTAAGGGTTCTTTGGTTAAGGTTTCCTATGACATTTTCTAAAGGATGGTTCCTAGATTCCTTAATATTGACTATTTCGTCAATTTCTAGTGTTTCATCCTCAACAACATTTTCTAGGTTTTTCTTTTCGGTTTTCTTCTTCATCTAAGTCATCATCCACCACGGGTGATGTCTTAGAGGGTGTAGAAGTTTCATCGAAAGTCATGTTGAGTGATTCTTCGATTTTCCTGTTGTGTTTATTAAGGATGATGTAGGCTTTACTATTTTATGAGTAACCTAAAAAGACACATTTGCATGACTTTAGGTCAAACTTGGTAAGGTAGTCTTTGGTGTTTAATATGAAGCACTTGCTTCCAAACACTCTAAAATAGTCAAGAGTAGGTTTCCTACCTCTCAAGAGTTCATAAGGCGTTTTCCCTAGAATGGCTCTAATGAGAATTCAGTTGAGAATACATGTTGAAGTATCTACGGTGTTACACCAAAACTTCTGTGGTAACGATTGCTCGTTCAACATAGTCGTACTCATTTCTTAAAGTGTCCTATTTTTCTTTTCGACCACGCCATTTGATTGAGGAGTGCGTGGAGCCAAGAAGTTATGTGTAATACCGTTGGCATTACAAAACTCTCCAAATTGCACCTTATTATCAAATTCTCTACCGTGGTCAGTTCTTATTGACACTATAGAACAATCTAGTTGGTTTTGGATTTTCCTACTAAATATTTCGAATTGATCGAAAGTTTCGGTTTTATCCTTAAGGAATCTAGTCCAAGTATACCTAGAGTAGTCATCTACTATGACTAAGTTATAGCGGTTTCCTCCGTAACTCTGTACGTCGGATGGACCGAATAGATCCATATGGAGAAGTTCTAAGCATTTAGTCGTTGAGACTATATTCTTAGCTTTGTGACTAGCGTGAGCTTGTTTTCCTATTTTGCAAGCATCATAAAAATGTTAATCAAACTTAAACTTAGGTAGGTTTCTAACTAGTTCCTTAGATGCTAACGATTGAATGAGACGCGTATTAGCGTGACCTAATCTCCTATGCCACAGAGTGGAATTTTCATCAATCGTTGCAAGACAAATTTTGTCTTTAGGCTTATTTCCTTACCTTCATAACTTTTATGCCTTTTTTCTATTACCTGACTTGACTTTACCATCCTTAGCGATTTCACTATCATGTTTCAGAGAAAAGTTTCCTCTTCTTTTATTTCACATATTTATCATATACTTAGCAAGTTAAATCCTAAGATTTCAACATGTCTTTACATTATCTATATTGAGAGAGTCATTAGAGATAGTACCTTTGCTGATGATGTTACCACGAAGATTGCTACCAAAAATGACGTTACCTCCATTGTATGCCTTGTAAGTGGAGAAGAGCTTTCAATTACCCGTCATGTGTTTAGAGCATCCGCTATCTTTAATCCATTCGTCGGGTTCCAAGTTGACTCCAAGGTATATATCTATTTATATAAGACAATAACTTAAACACTTGGTCCCCAATATCTCATGGGTCTAAAGTTGTTAGTGCTAAACATCCCTTGCATTTGATGCAATTGGTTAGGATGTGGAAATGGAAGACACATTTCCCATGGCATATAACTTTGATGAGGAAAGTTGTTCCAAGTTATGGGAAAGCCATGAGGTTGGTTTTGTCGACCAACGTTCCTTTTTGGTTGCGGTGTTTTGGCACGAGGATAATTATTATTGACTCTTCTAGGAAGTAAAGTTTTTTTTATCTAAAGTTTGGTTTCGAAAATCCTACTCCGGGTTTTGACAAAGACTTATAGAATTGTTTAACTTCATTGTCACTAGCAACGAGAACTTTAGCTTTGTTTACAATTATGTGTTTTGGTCTAGGACCCAAAATAGATTTTTGAACAGACACACTTTTCTCAGATCTAGGCGTTGCTGGTGGCGGTCCCATAATTGTTTTGGGGGCCGCCTGGGTTCTTTGGGGGCCGCCCATATTTATGGACCTCCATCAGAGGACACATTTTTCTAAGCTTTTACAAGTTTTATTTCCTTAGTTTCACTAGATGATGCTTCAAATGAATTAAACCCTAAACCTAATTTATCACCGGAGGGTTTTTGACTACTTAACATTTCATTTAAGTAATGTGTACTCTTTTCAAATTTATTTAATCTAGTGGATTCTTCTTTGAGTTTTTCATTCTCAATTTTAAGAGATTGGCAAATTATGCATTCGAGATCAACTCCCTTGTTTTTCTCAAGTGTGGACAATTTATCTTTTAACTCTCTAATTTCCTTTTCTAAGTTATTTCTAATGTTCTTTAATCTTTTGTTTTTAGTTATTATCTTTAAGCTCATTTTGCATAGTTTATCATATTCATTATCTAGAGCTAAATCGTCTATTGATGAATTTTCATCACTAAAGTAAAAGGATTTGGAACATACCTCATTTGGTGTTTGAGCTACTAGACATGCTTCGTTATTGACCTTCTCATCATCTTCTTCATCGCTATCACACCAAGAACCTCCAACAAATGCTCTTTAGTTCTTGTCTCTCGGTGGCTTTGGACATTCTCCAATAAGATGATTCGGGTCGCCGCATCTAAATCATTTCCTATTACTTTTGCCGTTCTTATCATCATGACTTCTTTGGAGCGTCTTTTTGTCGTTCCGAGGTTGTCTCACGAATGTACCTCTTCATTTAAATAACTTCTTGAAGTCTCTTACTGCCATGGCATAATCTTCGTCTTCACTCCCGGAAGTTGAACACTCTTCATCACTAGATTCTTTCTTAGCCTTTAAAGCAAGAGATTTCCTTTCAACTTTTGCTTTGACCATTTTGAAATCTTTCTTGATGATCATATCATGGACTTTAAGGTTTCCAATGAGCTCATCAAGAGATAGTTGTTAAGCCTTTTGACTCTTTAATTGCTGTGACATTTGCTCTCCATTTAGGATGTAGAGCTCTAAGAAACTTCCTTACGTAGTTCTTACAAGAATAACCTTCATCAAGAGCTTTAAGACTAGTGATAATAGTATTAACTCTAGCAAAAGCACTCTCTATAGATTCGTCTTCGGAAATGACTAATTGTTCATATTGTTGAACCAAAAGGTCGATCTTATTATCTTTGACTTGGCTATTACCTTGATGGGAGATTAACAAAGTTTTTCAAATTTCTTTTTCCGTGTTATACATGAAAATTCTTTCATATTCTTTTCTTGGCAAAGCATTGTAAATAACCATTTTGGCTTCATTATTTTTCGCAAGTCTCTTTTTGAGATCGTCGGTTTGTTTTTCAAAAGGGATAACATCATCTAATTTGGTTTTCGGATTTTGTACAATATGTTGAAAATCACCATTGGTAATAACATGCCAAAGATCTAGATCTTTTGATTTAACATATGTCTCGAATCTATTTTTCTAATAAATAAAACTATCGCTTTCAAAGAGTGGTGGTCTTTGCATAGATTGCCCTTCTAGATATTTGTCAGAATCCATAGATCGATCCAAGCTTTAAAATACAATATATTTTAAAAATATTGAGTGACCTTGCTCCTGATACCAATTATGGAAACTAGAAGGGGGGGTTGAAAACCGTTTATACGTCACTTATGTTATTTTCTGACACTAAGCTAAATGTCGAGTCCTAATCTTAGCTAGAACCAATCTACCACTTCACAAGATATACACACTCACAAGATTTACACTATCGGATCTACACAATATCTGAATCACATAAATACACAAGATAATTACAATAGAGATTTGGAACTTATCAGAAAAAAGGAGAGATCACTAATCAACACTTCGTTTCTTGGCGAATATGAGTGTTCTTCTCTTGCACTTGAATGAGAGGCAAGAGATGAGAAGAAGAAGATAAGATAAGATCACTTGAAACAAGATCTAAGTATGTTAGTGATCAAGAGTTTTAGTGAGAGAAAGAAGTTTTAGAGAGAGAAAGAAGAGACAAAAAAATTTCGTGCAAAGAGGAATGAATTTCAACAAGGGGTGGACCACTATTTATAGACTGGGAAAAATAACGGTAACTGGTGGCGGTCCCGGCGGTCCCAAATATATAAGGGGCCGTCGGGCCTATAAGGGGGCCGCCGCCTAGACTCCGTTCCTTTTTTTGTCTTTTTGTGGGGAAGGTTGTAATTGGTGTAGAAGCTTCTGTTTTGGGGGAAAAATTTGAATTTCACATTTTAAGTTTTTAATAAAACTTTTCTTTTAATTAGAAAATATTTTGTATAATTACTTTTGTGAAAATCTTTTGTAAAAACGTAATGGATGAGAGAAAAATATTTCCTTGATCACTAATCATGCTTAATGATTTGTTTGTTCATACCTTAAGTGATCACTAATCTTATAAATGGAATTTTACTATTAATAATTTGTAAACGTTTAATTTTATCGTAAACGTTTTTACATTTTGTTATTATCAAAACGTTGAGAGGTCGAAAAACATAAATAACGTTTTTAGACATTATTTGTATTAACATTAATATTTAAGTTTGCTATGAGTTTGATTACATTAGGACAATTCCTACGTTCCTATTATAACTTTCTGGAGCAAGAAAGATGATAGGAATGAGTCTCCATGTTCCTTACAAGGAAAGGAGTCTCGGTTTGACTTGTTCAAGAAAGAAACAAACCCTTGTTTACGGTTTATCGTTGCATTAATACTATTAATAGAATCGCAAAATTCAATTTTTAGTATTTTCGATAATATTCCTTAGAGAAAATTAACTACCCATGTTTAAACATTTTAAACAATTAATTTTCTAAAGGTTAGGATCTAACTTGACATACCACCATTACATCAATTGATCTGCTAGCAATGATGCATTCAAAAGGTAATTGACGATCAATAATTGCCACCAGTGCAATTCCTAGAACCTTATGGGACTTACTTTATTACAATAATATACTAGTAAGCATGTTTCATCCCATGTATGCCTCGAGTTTAAGGTCTCACCACTAAACCGATTAAGTCGTCCAATCAAGAACTGTGATTATGTAACACTAACATCTCACGAAAAAGTGTATAATCACCTTGGGATTACAATCTACATACGTCTCACGCATTGTAAAAAGCATCTGCAAGTGTTCTTACAAATTGGATGGCAGGTATGATATTTGACGTGGCAAATATGTACGAAAAAGCATGCATACATCTTCGTATCATAAATTTTAATAAAAACTTTACTCAATTAAGTTATTTATTACGGTATCACTTATTTTCTATAAATCTAATGTATAAATAGTGTTACCTTTTAAAAATTGACGATTCAGCGTGTTTTCAAAACTTAAAGATTTTATATTTTATCGCTGGAAAAGATTAAAGAATGATTAAAAAATCATTCAAACTCTAGACCATTTGCGACTTCCTAAATAGTATGTAAGGTAAGGAAACTACAACGTAGTCAGGTATTATAGGGTAATGGTATCTACAAGACCGAAGTTTTGATGAGTCTCCCCGAACCTTATCCTTGCAACTAAGTAGCACTTTTGCAAATTACGTCATTGATAAAAATGAAAGTTTAATTTGAAAAACACATTCTGAACTATAAAATAGTCCATAATAATCTGATTTCATAATTATTAGTCATGTTTATATTTATTTTTCAAAAAACCCTTTTATTTTCTCACAAGTCCAAACTTAAAATAAAAACAATATAAACACAAAACTAATACACATAACACTTATTCAAAAACAACACTTAACAATTAAGTCATGCAAATAGCAATTATGATCCTAATTATCTAATAATTAAAAAATATGTATATATTTATATAAGGCTCATTCGTCCTAAAAACTCCGGCCACATCCATCGATATAATCGATTGCGTAAGCCATATACAAATATATACCACATAGCACATAAAATTTAAGCAACTTTTAGGCCCATTAAGACATAGCTAAGGTCTTCCCTAGCTTTTAAAGTCGTGGATCTTACCAAATAAATTTAATGTCTATGTTTTAATTCTTGATCATCATATTTGCATAAAACCTTTAACAATTAACAAGATTTATATCACATATCCCTCCATGATAAATTGCATGTATTTATCATGGATGCTGAATTAACAATTAATTTTAAACATAAAACCGATCAATTAACAATTAAACACATCAAGTTTTATCCATAAAATTTCATACAACTTAGAATTCGTCTAACTAATTTTATAATCAATAAAGATTGAATCTCGATGCATAAAGATCGAATCTTTATGCATAAAACGCCCAAAGGGCTTAAAAAATTAATCAAGAACCCTAATCTTGTCAAATTTTATTACTTGTAACTATAAATTCTACACGATGGCTCGTGATGCCACTGTTGGGTTTTTACAACTAATTAACCATTAATCTACACGAGTACGCAGCGGAAAGATTAACACGTATAGAATATGCAATTAACAAAGGGATCAAGAAGCGTGTACCTTTTAACAATAAACGACACCGTTCTTGAATATACGCATGTGTATAATAAATGATACCATGCTAAAACCACCCAAGATCTAAAGTAAGATCTCTCTACTTCAACACACACAATACGTTCTTAGCAAACAATTAAGTATGCTAGTACTAGTAGTGATAAAGCCACCAAACGCCTTCGACTCTTGAATCAATCAACACGAAAAACCCTTGTGGGTTGTTGGTTTCGGTCGAACAAACACAAACCGAAACCCTTGGGGTTTGGTTCGACCGATCGAGCAATAGGGAGAGAAGGAGAGAATTTTAGGGATTAGTTTTTCAAGTTATGACAAATAATAATCCCTAGACCTCCTTATATAGCCTACATAACTTGGCTTGCAAGTTAGGTAATTCCACCTCCTCTTAGAGATTAGGAAACAAATTGGCTAAGGGAAAAAGGAAATAATTCTCATACTTTCTTTTTCTCCATAATTGCATATTAGTCCTTCTTTTAACTATTAATGACTAATATAACTCCCATTAAATATTTATTAATATTTAACGCTCGTTTAAGCTTTATCACTAAATATATTACATTTAATATATTTACTATAATTGTTTTACGTATTAACGCGTGTGTCCCCGTAGGCTCGAATAAAATTCCCGGACATATATTATTTTACGTGGACATAATCCAACATTACTTATTCATCCTTTCAAATATTAATGAAACATTGTTACGTTCTTTGCTTTTTTTTTCGTTATTTACATATGTTATTCTTTAAAAAAATTCTTTTAATTACACCCGGAGCTACACGGGTAGTAAAAACATATATCACATTTTCCTAAGAATTGAAGATGAAAAGCGCGTATGCGCAACATATTGGGCTCATAGCACATTATATATCTCTAACCCATTTTTTAGCTAGATTGATTGGATGTTTGTTTAGCAGATTGATAATTTCTCTATTAAAACGGATAATCTATTATGACAATGATTTTTAAAGGCGTATATGATCGCAAATTTATGATCAACTAATTTGATTTTGTACGTTGATTAAATGGCTGTGTACACAAATATATCAAATTCACGAAAATCTCAACCTCAGTGATAGTCATCCAGAAATACAAACGTATATAGCATGCATGTTTACTCTCGAAATTAGGCGTAGTGTATTTTTTTTAGATTATGGTGTTTTTTTTTATCATTTTGCCCCCCTTACAAATAAATGAAACAAGGTGAGTAAAGCTTGAGTTTTCAGAAAACAACTAGAAAAGGTGAAAATTTCAGATCTCTCCGGATATATATCAGACTTGGCATGAAGAAGAAAGGTTTAGGTGTAAATAATAGTATAATATTCTATTTCTTTTTATGTTTTTTCGTGTAGGGTCACATGTGCATAGAGAAAGAATCTTAGTTTTTTACTTTTTTTTTATTTAACTATTGTTGATATTGGTCACAATTACATGCTTTTTAAGCTTAGCCACATTTTTGTAACTTTTATTTTTTTACAGATTCTCTGAATAGATTTTGTTTAATTTTAATGTATTTAGTTATCTTTTTTGAAAAATTCATTCTTTTGCGACACTCTTGTATAATTTTTTTTTTCTTTTCGACTCACCGTACCAGGAAAAACAATTTTTTTTGCCCCCTCTTAAAAAATATCCTGGCTCCGCCCCTGACCTCAGTGATAGTCATCCAGAAAGACAAATGTATATAGCATGCATGTTTACTCTCGAAATTATGTCTTGCAGTGCCGTAGCTAGGCTAGTGGAGGCCCTGTGCAAAATCTTGTACGATAACCAAAAATGACTATTACGAATATATTGTAACGTATTAGCTTTAATTTTTAGGAGTTTTTTTTATCATTGTCGTTGAATATATTTAGAACAAAATTTTATATATAATCTAAATTTTGATGTTGGAAATGGATTTTGAGGCCATAAGTACATAAAAAGGTATAGATTTTGAGGCCCCTAAAATTTTGAGGCCATGTGCGGTAGCACGCCTCGCACACCATCGTATACGGCTATGATGCCTTCACCACAAATATCAGTCCGACGTGGCACCAATTCTGATAGACTTTTTAGTCAAATATTGAGGATAGTGTTGCCCGGGATAACTTTGTTTAAATTTGACCAAAAAAATCAACGAAAATCCTGACGGCAATTTTTCCCGCTCCCTTTTCCCGGGCGACATGTCGCCCGGGATAATGTTTCCGCTAACTGTGAATGTTTAAACGTTGTGATTAGTGTTAATTAACGAGTGTTAGTGTAACCCGGGCGACATGTCGCCCGGGAAAAGTTTTATTAAATTTTTTTTTAAAAAATCAACGAAACTCCTGGCGGCAATTTTTCCCGCTCACGTTTCCCAGGCGACATGTCGCCCGGGATGATATATTTTATTTAAAAATTTAATTCTGCTTTTAAATCATTATTATTTATAAAATTAATTTTATAATTATGTATTTTATAAATAATAATTTATTTAAAATATATAAATACTAAAAAAACATTTCGGTTTCTTGTGTGGTTTTAAAATATGCATTTAACATTTTCGACTTGTTTTGACGTGGTTTTAAACTATTTATATTTTGATATGGTTTAGCTTATAAAAAAACAGTACGTTTTCTAGGTTCATTTCGGTTCGATATGCCGTATACTCTAACAAAAAATATAGTATGTATTTTGTATGCCGATATGCCGTATACTCTAACAAAAAATATAGTATGTATTTTCTAGGTTCGTTTCTAGGTTCGGTTTTCTCGGTTCGGTCAGGATATGCACTACCATTCTATAGTTGAACATGATATACCGTATACTTTTTCAAGATGCACAAAAATAAACATTCATTTAGTTAAATATTATACATACCACTTCTAGTAACACAAACGACTTACAAACAGACACTTAAATATATTAGAATGATAATCATACGAGACTTACATACCGACGCTTAAAGCATACGAATTACATTCCAAATGACAAACTACTTCAAATCAAGTTTTCCCATGTTATTGTAAACTTCGTGAAATAGTGCGGCTGAATTAACTGAGTGTTGTTCCGAATGCATATACATATCCACCGTTGCCTCGAGTACCGTTATCTTATCAAGCAAGTGCTTGCAGTTTGAGCACTCTGCATTTCTTAGAGTTCCCAGAGAATAGCTTGGAGGTGTTGAAGATCCTGGAGAGTAAATTGGAGTCGATGAAGATCCTGAAGAATAAATTGGAGCCGTTGAAGCTCCAAGAGAAGACGGACTCGTTCCTCCTTCCACACAAAAAATTTACATCCGAAAGTGTTTTCGCGAGGTTGTTAAAGAGTAAACATAATAAGTTTTAACAACTAACCACATTATTTATATATTACACAATAAAAGCATGTGATTGTTCACTTTTGACCGTGGACATGCATAGTATAGTTTACCACGGGTTTCATGTTTATACGATTCTCGCAGAACTACATCTCCGGCTACACAACGACACGCAAAAGCTTTATATGGCACCATCTTCACCATAATAACAGTGTGATATGTTTGTGGTTGTGATGGTAAGAATGTGTGTGATCTATGGGTGATTGTGAGGATAATATCTGCTTTTATGGTAAAAAAAATAGTTTTTTGGAGGGAGTATTTGGCAGGAGTATTTGGCGGGAGTTTTTAGCGGTAGTATAGGGCTACAGGAGGATTTGGCGAGAGTATAGGGCTACAGGAGGAATGTACAACGATAACATATCGACTCGTCCGTTGGACATCGAATGTACAACGATAACATATCGACTCATCCGTTGGACATCTAATGTACAACGATACCATATTGACTCATCCGTTGAATAATAATTATATATTTTATAAAAAATAATTTTAAATAATAATTATATACGAACCGACCGGAACGAACCGAGAAAC